>JASAMY010003133.1:0-54635 GCA_030248085.1 Paralinhomoeus sp. GSCO2_6 | reverse complement strand
TGGAAGAGTGGGGGGGGGGGGGGTAAATGGCCGAATTCTGGGGGGTGTCTGGAGCAAAAGGGGGGAAGTAGCCGTCCATATTTTGAGTTACACTGGTACTTTTTGGTCAAATATGGGTATAAATAGGGTCTAAACAGTGTTATTTAGCTGTTTTATGGGGGGGGGGGGGCACGCAGTGGTGAGTGGACGCGCTGACTGTTGAGGCGCTGCTGTAGGGTGGCCGCGTTGCCCCGTTCGTCGGTGAGCAGGCCCCTGGCGAGGTTGTCGAGGCGCGTCTTGGCGGCCCCGACACGCGCGCACAGCTCGGCGCCCAGCCGCTCCGACGCCCCCTCCGTCTCCGCCTTCGAGTCGCGCTCCAGCCGCTTCCGGCCCAACAACTCCTCGTCCTGAGAGCGCGAGCTGACCGTCTGTCTGTCTCTCTGCGTCAGCGTGCCCGTGCGTGCGTGCGTGCCGGTACACGGGTGCGCCGCGTGCCACTTTATGGAGCAGCCGGACAGGCAGTTGCAGACCTTGCGCAGGGACTTGCGCGCTCGCTCGAGCGCCTCGCACAGCGCCTTCAGCTCGTCCTTGCTCGACGTCAGCTCCGACGCCGCCTTGTCGCGCGCCTTCGACGCCTGCGCCGCCAGACGCCGCATCTCCTGACCCTCCGCAGCCGTCTCCGCCTGCCAAAGCGGCAACAAAAGGAAGGTATAGAGCCAATCACTCCCCCCCCCAAATCACCCCAATGCGTGTGACTGGGTCAGACCGAGCGGGCTGTGACAGGGTGGGGGGGGGGGATATCCCCAGGACCCACAAAGTGGGGGTGGTCAAACTCCGGAACGTTACCCGAGGAGTGCCATGGTGTCAAGAGGCACGAATAAGGGCGCGAAAACGGAGGCTAGAAGTTGGAACTACAACTACAGTGGAACAATTGGATGGGTGGGTCGAAAGGGAGGGGATTCCCACGACTCAGAGAAAAATGTGTCGCAGCCCCCCCCCCCCCGCGCCGTCCACAAACAAGGGACGGGACAAGGGCTGACACCGACCGCCTCTAGTTTCTCCTTGAACTTGAGCAGGTCCTCCTGAAGCTGCTCCAAACCGGTTCGCATCTGCGCCTCTTCCGTCTCGGCGGCGCGCAGCTCGGCCGCGCTCGCCGCCGCCTCCTCCTTCGCTTTCGCCATCAAACTCTGCGCGTTTCGTTGTCGTGGTGGTTGGATGAAGAGCAACGCTATGAGGTGGCGAACGAAATGGCCCATCTATATACATGCCGCCTTCCGGTCTAGAGGCGCAGAATCAGCCGCGAGGGCCGCCAAAAGACAGTCGGAAGAACGCCATCTGCAGTCTAGGGCGGCGGCAGCACGAGAAAATCCACTGACAGGGAACTCCCCCGTTTGTGGATCCATCAAAATCGAGCCCAGAACCGCGACCGCAAAAGGCCGACATGCTCTGCTAATGCTACTAGGTTGTTGTTGGTTGGATTTGGGGCGACGCTAGGAGGCCGTCAATGGCCCATGTAGCCTACCCATCTCCATGACGCCTTCCCGTCTACAGCCGTATAATTAGCGGAAGACTTTCGGAAGAACGCCATCTGTAATCTAGGGCAGCGATGGCACGAGAAAATCAATGGAAAGGGAAGTCCTCGATTTAGTGGCGCCATCAAGAATCGAACCCAGGACCTTGCGCGCAAGAGGCCGGTTTTTTGCCACTAGGCCATGCCGCTGCCCATGCTACTAGGTAGTTTCGACGCTCATTTGATCATACAAATGTTTTGAAATTCGCTTAGAACCGTCCACTTTTTCAGTGCTTCGACTCTACCGCTTGAAATCCGAAAATAGCAGGCGCGCCGCATCATCATCATCTCAACTCATCATAGACTTTGTGTATGGGTCATACTAAGATATTTTGTACATACATTTTTTAAAAACCTCATTATTTTAAATGTGTAAAACTTGTGGGCCACCCACGGTGTACTTGACGTATTTCCAGGCGGCGGCCACTTTCTCGTTGGCCTGTATGGAGCTCTTGAGCTTCTGGTACTCCAAGAACGCCTCCTTCTCCCCCTTCAACTGCTCCACCTTGGGCAAGATCTCCTCATTCAGAATCTTAATTTGGAAATCAAGTTTTACACATAAAAATAATAATAATGTTAGATTGGGGGGCAAGAGGCCTTCAATGGACGTGTCAGCACCTATTGACGCCAAACCAACCATAAATGTAGAAAAAGCGAATCAAAATCACCAAAAAAATCGGCAATCTTAACAGCGAAATTAGCATTACCATTCAAAATTTTTGGTCGGAAGAACGCCATCTGCAATCTCGGGCGCGACTGCACGAGAAAATCCCTTGACAAGGAACCACTCGTTTTAGTGGTTCCGTCAAGAATGTAACCCAGACCGGTGCGCGCAAGAGACCGATTCTCAACGAATAGGCCATTAAGGAAAAATTTGCAGGGGGCTGCAAAAAAAGGAGAATATGTGGTGACACTCTATTGTTGAAGTCCAGTTTGAAAAGAAGTGGTATTAAGGCATATGCCCCCACTGATTTCTAGCCACTTTCGCATTGCAGCTGATCAACTCCACTTTGAACAAACCATGTATAAAATCCGAACCAAGCACAGCAACAAGTCACATATTCGGCGATTTTTGTGTTCGCTTGAAATGGAAGGAAATGTGCAGCAAAAATTGCGGCAACTGGAACTGACTGACATTTACATAGATTGAGTGCGAGAAATTAGCACACGCCCTATGGAACCCCATGCACACGCACGTACGCATGCACGCACGCACACACGCATGTACACGTGCACAGACACACGCACGCACGCACGCACGCACGCACGCACGCAGCACTCATGCAAGCATTAGGGTCACTACACAAATGTTATACGAACAGTTCATCATTGGGTGGAATGCCGGAAGGGAATGGAGCAGGATTGTAGTACGTATATGTGCCTCTTGCCTACACATCGACATCAGCAACTGTACATCATCAACAACCAACATTGCAAAAGTTTTAGCAGGGGACCAATTGATTCGGCAGGAACTTTAGCTGTTTCAGGTCCATGGACATGGGCAATGACAACGTCTGAGAGAGATGAGATATGAGTTGATGGACGTTTGCGTCGTTTTGGCTTGGCTGAGTGAGATGGCTCGCACAAAAATCGCTGAATATGTGACTTGTTGCTGTGCTTGGTTCGGATTTTATACATGGTTTGTTCAAAGTGGAGTTGATCAGCTGCAATGCGAAAGTGGCTAGAAATCAGTGGGGGTATATGCCTTAATACCACTTCTTTTCAAACTGGACTTCAACAATAGAGTGTCACATATTCTCCTTTTTTGCAGCCCCCTGCAAATTTTTCCTTAATACAGTGTTTTTTCGAAAGATGAAGGGGTTTCTGTAATTCAACGCACGCAAGCATGCACGCATGGCGCACACACAAACGCACGCTCGCATGCTCGCACGCACGCACGCATGCACGCACGCACGCACGCACGCAGCACTCATGCAAGCATTAGGGTCACTACACAAATGTTATACGAACAGTTCATCATTGGGTGGAATGCCGGAAGGGAATGGAGCAGGATTGTAGTACGTATATGTGCCTCTTGCCTACACATCGACATCAGCAACTGTACATCATCAACAACCAACATTGCAAAAGTTTTAGCAGGGGACCAATTGATTCGGCAGGAACTTTAGCTGTTTCAGGTACATGGACTTGGGCAATGACAACGTCTGAGAGAGATTAGATATGAGTTGATGGACGTTTGCGTCGTTTTGGCTTGGCTGAGTGAGATGGCTCGCACAAAAATCGTTGAATATGTGACTTGTTGCTGTGCTTGGTTCGGATTTTATACATGGTTTGTTCAGAGTTGATCAGCTGCAATGCGAAAGTGGCTAGAAATCAGTGGGGGTATATGCCTTAATACCACTTCTTTTCAAACTGGACTTCAACAATAGAGTGTCACATATTCTCCTTTTTTTGCAGCCCCCTGCAAATTTTTCCTTAATACAGTGTTTTTTCGAAAGATGAAGGGGTTTCTGTAATTCAACGCACGCAAGCATGCACGCATGGCGCACACACAAACGCCTCGCACGCACGCATGCTTGCACGCACGCACGCACGCATGCACGCACGCACGCAAGCACGCACATATGCACACAGACGTTCACTGACATAGGTTCACACACAATGTACCTGTGACTGAATCGAACAAGGCAAAATTGAAGTAAAGCAAAGTACCAACAGCCTAGCAGACATACATGCGTGCATGCACATGCAGTTGCGCTATATTGCTGTGTCAGAGCATAGTGATGTAAAGTATGGAAGTGATCACCATAACTAGGCGGTCAACTTTTGTGTTTTTGCCAAAGTGATCGGACCTACCCACATCAAGTTTCTTGCGAAGCAGCCCATTTGTTGGTGTGCGTGCGTGCGTGCACATCTGTAGTGCCATATTGGTTGGTCGGAGCATAGTGGTGTAAAGAATCAAAATGATCTGCACGTGCAGGCGGTCAACTTTTGTGTTTTGGCCAAAGTGATCCGACCTACCCATATCGATATTTATCGATTATCCCTGAAGTGAAAATATTTTGGTGCGTCGGATCGTGTTGGCTTCAAGGAATGAAATGTTCTACATCGAAGTGCGATCAACTTTATTATTGATGTTTAGGCCATTCGGCCTAACCACACCGACATATCGCCAATTTCCGTTATCGATATAATGGGGGGAGGTATTTTGGTGCGTCCAATTTGGTCCAATTGTTGAAAGTAACACAAGTCATGTCATGGCGACCAACTTTCTCCTTTACAGCGAAGCGCTGCGATGTACCGTTAAAGCGCCTATAGGGCACAAAATTTGTGGCCCATTTCCAAGAAAATCAATCGATAATCGGATAAAATCGGCAATATCTCGAGATCGGAACGCAGTACACACAAATCCTTTGGCATGCAACATTGCCATCACTAGCCGGCTACACATGCCAAGTTTCATCGAGATAGGCCCTGGCGTTCGCGAGCGCCGCTCCAAAAACCTGGCGGAGAACATGAAAAAAAAAGCCGCAAAATTGGAACATTTTTGGAACTATTGACCCCTTACAGTAAAGCAAGGAAACGCGTTATGGCGCATTCGATGCCCCAGAAGAAGGCGGTTCATTTGCGCCATAACGCGCCAAAATCCGTTCAGGCAATCAAAAGTTATGGGCGATCGAAAATTCAAAAAGCCGCATTGAGAAGTCGTCACATATTAGGGTTGTACGCTGACGCGTACACCCTGATAGGCTGCCCGTAGGGAGGGGGGGGGGGTCGTATGGGAGGTTCCGTCTGGGAGTGTGCAGGCGCCCACCTTGCGGCTGTTGGCGAGCTTGGCGTCCTTTTTCTCGATCGTCTTGAGCGCCGACTGTTTCTTGGCCTCGTACATCTTGGTGCCGGCCGCCTCCTCGATCATCGACAGGATCTGGGCCGCGCACGCACGCACGTACAGACACAGACAGGCACGGACTGGGCGTGACAGGGCCGCACGCACCTCTGGGGGGCGCATGTTGAGCACCTTGGTGATGCGGCCCTGCATGATGAGGAAGTGCGGATTGTTGACGTTGAGGCCGACGGAGCGGAACAAGTCCGCCACGCGGTTGTTCTGCGCGTTCTGGCCGTTGATCTTGTACTTGTTCTGGCCGCCCACCACGATCTGCACAGCGGTTGAGACCATAAGAGGAGTCCCCGCTACGACAGCCAACTATAGGATCGGGCTAATCCATACCTATTTCACGATATTTCCGTTCGACCATTTTACCCAGAATGACTCTAGACTCCCCCCCCCCCGCAATTCTCCGAGGGGGGGGGGTGTTTTTTTTTTTTTTTTTGGGTGTGTGGGGGGGGGGTGTGGTTTGGGGTGTGGTTTTGTGTGTGTTTGTTGTGTTACCATTTCCACCGGCTTCAGTTCAGACCCAACGTACAGCCACCTATGGGCGGTTGTTGGGGTCATCCTTTTTCCACGCAGGATTGTCTGAAGTTGAGTGTGGAGCATTACCCAGCTGCACCTGCCCACCCTCCTAATAAGCAAAGACCTAGCCCTGCGCAATTTTCGCGTGCAAGCACCTGCCACCTCTGATGCCGTGATCGCTGATTGTATTTGTAGTCAATTGTTGTATTGTACCGTTCTCGTGACGACGATTTCATTGTACTGTTCATAACCCAGGGGGCTCTGGTGCTTGTTGGAGTTGTCGAAGGCGATCGACACCGCCGCCTTGCTAATGCCCGCCTGGCCGTGCTTGAACACCAGGTCTTGCAGCTTGTCCGCGCGGATCTAAAAAAATAAAATAATTACATTAATATTCTGGAAAATTCAGAGAGAAAAGCGATGTCTAACGAGTCGTACGGCGGTGTACAGACGCCTACGAGTTAATCAATTTAATTAAAAAATAAAATCATAATCTCCTCACGTGACTCAGCGTTGAAATGCCCAGAACAAAGCAGATGGAATCTAGAATATTCGATTTGCCACTGCCATTCAGACCGGTAATGGCGTTGAATTCGGCGTCGAAATTCGTCAGCTCCGTGCGCTGCGCATAGCTTTTGAAGCCGTCTATCGTCACCGATTTTACGTGCATTTTCTCTATTTAAATTGGCGAAAATACTGCAATTGACCGACCCGCAACGAACACGACTTGCGACTTTTAAACTTGAAAATTGGCGCGGTTTTAGCACGAAACGCCAAAAATTAATTAAGCACTTCAATTGGTGAGCTTAAGACTTTCTGCTTAGAAGCATTGGCGTGCGATTAGATGCAGGCAAGTCTGAGAATTTTTTATGCGAATCAGGTTATATGTGCTGCTTAGTGATAAAAGGAATTGTTTTGTATAGCAATTCTAAATGTTTGCAAAAACTACAAACGCACAACTACAAAATTGAACCGTAAGATTTGCAATAGTCATATATTGGTTCATTTTTTTTGGTTTTTGTAGCGTGAATCTAGAGACGACACGGACTAGGCATGCATATAGACTCAAAGAACCTTTTTTTAATTTGTTTGAGAAATATCAGAAGGCCAAAATGGAAGCACAACAGTTGAATTCCAACGTTAGGCAAAAATTGTCCAATTTGAAAGAGGTACTGTCAATATATTGAATGTACGGTTTAGTCAGAAAAACATTTTCTGTTCACAGAATTTATTTAGCGAAACGCAAAAGTCACTTTAGATGTTTTGCTTTACCATCCCAACATTCAATGCGTGCGTAGCATTCAAATTCGCGCCTTAGCACCAACGTTCGGTAGTCATAGCAACGGCGAACAACAACCGAACTTTCCGAAAGAATTCATCAGAATTCGGTATGCCGGACGAATCTTCTGGCGGCAACGGGTTCCGACCCGTCCTCATCTTGCAGCTGTCCATGCTACTGGGTGACCTATGCTGCAATGTGGCCGCCCCTTTGCTCTCTCACTACAACACTATACAATTGATGCTGTACATAGTACAGGACACCGCTACAGTAATGGCCCTAATACTGCTGTTCTTGACCTTCTTCTCCACCTACGTGTTCCAAGCCGGTCTCATCACGGTCTTGGTGCAGAAGTTTCAGGCGACTATCTGGGTGTCCTTTGCATACCTCCTACTGTCCGCCATCTACCACGTTGTCAGCCTGGTTGGTGAGAAAGGATGAACATTACCGTAAATCTCTAATAGTGCCTCCGGGCACTATGCAATATCAAAGTGCGTCACATGAGTTGCTTTGTACAAAATCGAAATCTCGCAGACTTCAATTCACTGTCAGAAAGCTCACAGAAACAACGCCCCTCCTGTGTAGTGTAGAGTTCCGGTTTATCCCGGTCGGAGCGTTTCACAATCGCTGCTGTAGAAAAGATCCGAATTCTTTTGTGAAGAAAATCAATAATTTCCAGCGCAACAAGTGGAAGCGGCAGTTCGAGCACGTCTGGTTCGACTGGCTGGTCGCCCTTTTCATCGCACACCGTCTAGGTGGGTTCTGTAGTGGCGCCCGTGTCGGGGACTTTCTACCCCTGAGTTGTGTGTTGCGGAAATGTAACGCGGTGATGTGCGCGACGCACGCGAGAAACGCGCCCCAATGTACGTATTAATGGAGGCACGTAGGCCGCTGTTAAAATACGTCAACCAATAATATTCTGAGGAGGACGACATGGAACATCAACTTGGCATACAAGGAGCGGCGGCGAGACCTCCTCCAGTACCGCTGTCTCTGCTGCGAGTCTGGAAACAGCGCCGTTGGCGTTGCTGGTGGCACTTGAAAGGCGATCTCTCTCGCCCACCCCGAAAACGACGCTGGTGGCTGTCGTCGTCACCTTTCGACCGTTCGACGGCCACAGTGCGAACTGCGAGCGGCGCCCCCTGGCACGTCCTTTGTGCAGCAGCTGCCCGGTCGGCGCTGAAGAGGCAGGGCGCGCCCTCCGTCTACGGAGTCTATGGAGTCTACGGAGCTCTCTCAACAAGGCCGAAAAGAGACAATTCCCGAAAGTGGAGGAGCACAGACAACTGCCACCCCAGTGCACGTACACTGTCTGGTCGCAGTCGGGCGACCTGAACCGGCCTCACTACTGAGAACGGTTTCTGCTGCGTATCAGCGTCGCGCCTGCGCCGCCGTCGAAAATCCCATTGTAACTAGCCAGTTCAATTCAGGACACCGGACAGCTACAAAGTGCTCTGATATAGACAATATGGATACTTACCAGTAGCGATGTCACCAAAAATAAAAATTTAATTAATTAAATAATGCAAAATAATATTTTAAGTACATTAAAAAACAAAAATTGTTAAAAAAATAATTCTGTCATGCAGAATTTTTAAATTAAAAATTAAAAATGTTAAATTATTTGGAATTTTTTAAAAGTTAAAAATTAAATAAATAATTTTCTGCAATATTTTTTTAACAATTTTTTTAATTACACGCTTAAAAACTTGATTCTTTAATAGACTTTTGAAATAGTTAATGGCAAGTTTGTCTTTTCCCATTGATTATTGGTGTTCAGTTTGTCTACCTCTACCACCATATCATCATTGGCATTTTGTGCCATCAAATTTATTGTCTTTCCTTTTAGTCCTGTCACACTCAGTGGAGGGTGTGTTCATTTGTAATCATTTCAGTAGGTTTAGATTGGACTCATCCATTGCAGACATTGGAATGGAGGGAAGTAGTGTTTTCAGCACATGGCATATGACACTGTACATTGCAATTAATCGAGTATAACGAAGTAATCTGTGTGCTGGATGGTAAGTGTGAGTGAGTGTGTGTGAGTGTGAGTGAGTGAGTGAGTGAGAGTGTGCGCAGCATTATGCGCACAAGTAGCCACAAAAACCTTCCATTACAAATCTTAAGTCCCCCACCTCACACTCAGCCCTATCTTACAACCCAATTGACACATTGTTAAATTCAAAGTTCGTTTGGTAGTTTAATTCAAGGGTCTGCCTCATTGAGGCGTGACATGCAGTGCATTGCCATGCGCGCACCGCATCAGATACTTCTCTTCTCTTCAATGTGTAGGAGTCCGCTTCATATGAAGATTTGCTTGCACTGGAAGAAGGTGTACTGGGGTCATCCACCTTACAGTAGATGACCTCACAGGAGCCCCAAGGTGATGGGCATGGATTTGTTGCATCCTTGCATGCATGCACGCTACCACAGAAGTGTGTACATGCAACCCAAATGCACACTTTAAAAATACCCAGTTAAAAAATTAGTTAATTAAATAATTTAAATAATTCTTCAGAATTCCTTAACATTTAAAAATTAAATAAATAATTATTTCGAATATTTTAATAATTAAAAATTAAATAAAAAAATATTTGGAATTTTTTAATAGTTAAAAATTAAAAAAAAAAAATTCATCAGCAATTTTTGGTGACATCGCTGCTTACCAGCTACTTTACAGTTAGCCGCCGTTCATCCAACCTTGTTCCTTTTACGGCGGCCTACGCAAGGCAAGCACGCTGCCTCCATTCATACGCGCGCATGGGATGTGTGCTGCGTAGATTGCAAGAGGAGATTAAACGCGTACATAGGCCAGGGGTAGAAAGTCCTATGAACCTCTCATGTCTCTGCAAATTCGATCCGAATCACATTTAAACGGCGGATATGTTAAACAGAGTGGGCGGGGGCATACCTGTAACCGGGAATTGGACCTGTAAGGGTATGCAGAACTCGCGCGAGCGCGCGCGCCGGAGCTTGGCGCGAGAAAATCGATATGAAAAATGCTCACGCGCGCGCGTCAACCCAGCTCACGCGCGCGCTAATGCGCGCCTAGGAAAAGTGGGCGCGCTTCGCAGTAATCGCAGCCAAATAGTCAAATTAGCTTAAAGAAACGACGGGAGCGCACGTGAATATTAGCGACAAGCTCGTTGCCGACGCGTACAACAACAATCAGCAATAATTGTTTGACCCGCGTCGTGCGTGTGCACTCGACTTTGAGCGTTCGTTTAGCATGGACGGCAGACGAACGTAAAACCACACTCCGCATACCAAAGCTATTTTTCTGAGTATGCGAGGAGAGACAGCAAATAGTACACCGTCAAACACTCAGATCACACGGTGTAATTGTAGATTTTAGCCTTTCTTTGCGTTTTTTGTGTATTTTCGCATCTCTTGTCGCGCGCAATGCAGTTGTAGCTCTCCTTCAAGTTCTTTCGATTCTACTGGAGCGTCGCCGTCAGAGGTGCGGGTGAATATTTCCGGTCAATTGACTGCGAATGCAGTCGACCAGTTCTGTAATACAACAATCTGCAACTATTACGCAATATTTAGCGGCGATAATTTTCAACGTGAGTGCTAGTAGTAGTAGTAAATTCAACATTTTTTGCCTTTACTAAAAATTCCTGCGTACGAATGAATCTATAGGTTCGTTTCATTTTCTGCTAAATGGATCGTTCAACTTAGAATTGTTTTGCCTATTGCTCGAATTTCTTCACAAACTCAAAGAAATGCGCAGCTACATACAGCTAGTCAGCTACACTTTTGATCACTCCCCAAAAATAACTTTGTCACTTCACTACACCACAGGCCGTCGTTGTCGCTTCATCCGCGGCCGCTAGCGCACTCGGAGTCTCGGATCCTACCGAGGCAAAGCTCCACGTTCAAAGAATCGGTGACCTTTTCCCAAAATCGCGACCACATTGCTTTCTTCGATAGGCCAGTGATCGGATCAGATTTGCCAATCGCAACCGCGCCCTTTCCAAGACAAATGAATCGCTCAATTTCCCTCTCTTTGTTTGATTTTGCTCAATATCTGTCCATATTCCTGTGTTAAAAATGGTTGTGTTGACGCCAACACAACCAAAGCTGGCGCCAACTTTGGCGTGAGTTCGTGCGCGCGCTCGCTCGAGTTCTGCATACCATTACTGGGGGGGAGGGTTCGGGCACTTTCTGGGGGGGGGGGGTGGTGGGTGGGGTGAAAATCTGGAGGAGGGGGGGGGTCTGGGCAGAAAAAAAGAGGCAATTTTTGGTCTATTTTTAGTCAAAAATACACTGTCAAAACCTGAACATCGGTACTTCTTAGTCAAAAAAAACACTGTAAATAACGCACAATCGAAACTTGGGGGTCGATTCTGGCTAAAAAACACGGTACAAGAGGCATTTATTTTGCATTATAGTATGTAGTAGAAAGTTTCCAAAAAGTCTAGGGGGGGGTCTGGGTGGGGGTTCAGGACAACCTGGGGGGAGGGTTGGGGAGGGCGTGGGTAGGGTCAAACTCAGCACCTGGGGGGAGGGAAAACCCCCCCCCCCCCAAACCCCACCCCAGTTACAGGTATGGGCGGGGGGGGTCATAAAGGGAATACACTCTTCCAGCCCTCTAAGAATGACCTAGGCATCCAGCATCAATTCACATGTTGACCTCACAAATGTACAGTACATCGCAATCATAAGATGTACATATGGTTATTATGCAAATTCAGTGGCCATCCTTTATTACTACTCTTACAAGAGAACGTCCTTGATGCTGGGCGACCCCCGCTTCTATCAAGATTCGAAATGGCTCAGGCAAGAAATTCGGAAGCAAAAAAGCTGACTAAAAATCAGATTTGTTTAACTGAAAAATAAACGTTGTTCTCTCGTGACAATCGAACCGTGGCTACCGTAAATTCACCAATAGTGTCCTCTCGAATAGTACTCCCTCCTAATAGTGATGAACTCTCAGTTACAGCTTAAACTGTGTGTAAGTTAGGTACAATTTTTAGTCTAAGCGAGAACCCTTTTTCACACTGACTCGTGTCGTGTCATGTCACTCTGCTACTCGCATGCCCTGAATATATACATTTGGACGACCACATCAATTACGTTGGTGACTTGTGTCACTAGTAGGGATGAGCATGACCGGCCCACCACATAGTCCGGCCCAGCCCACACACCCAAAACGCAGGCCCGGCCCGGCCCACAGGATGGGCCTGGGATTCCGGCCCAGCCCATGCTCATCTCTAGTGACTAGTAGTGACTTGCGCTGTCTCGTGTGAGTGCGTTGCTGGCGTGCACGTTTGACAGTTTTTTTTATTGGTCTAAACCGAAGTCCCAACCCAACGTTGGGGCGTCGCTAGTCAGAACCCAAAACCAGAAAGGAGACAGGACGTTTCTGCGATGTGCTGTGTTCTGAACCGACGTTTCGCCCCTGAATGTTTGGAGAACGCAGAGACGTCCAAGCACCTGTCTGGCTTTCCCAGAACATAGGTATTAGCATCAAGTACGGATTGACGTCAGGGAGCACCTAAGTGCGTGCGTGCGTGCGTGCGTGGTGCGTGCGTGCGTGCGTGCCTGTTCGCGACATCGTACCAAACCCTGTATCAAAACAATCGTACGACGGGACGGGTAGCATTGCCTTCCTTCGATACATAACATTTGCTGCTCGCATCGTGTGGATCACATATTTTAAAAATTTTCGTGGTTTTTTATTTGGAATTCTAGTTCTTGACGATGCGAAGTGTCGCCTGAATGCAACCCAACTTGCTGTTGTTCTTCTTGTTCTTGTAGACCACGTCCATGCGGTAGGCCTTCTGCAATTGGGCTGAGCTTGAACACTACCGAATTATTGCATATAATGGATCGTACCCGCTAATAAAGAAGCAACCATTGTGCACCGCCCCCTTCCCAAAAAAGGCAGGGATCCCCCCATGAAAAATTTGGCGTACCGGGCGCTACAGTACGTACTGCCTACCGGACGTGGGAGTTCTTAGCATCGACCGCACACTGCAGAAACCATTCCATTATACAGTACCTTCGTGGTCATGAGCTTGGTGATCTTGCCGAAGTTGGGGAAGTCGAGCTTCATGAGGACCTTGCCTCGGCCCGGCTTTACGGGACAGTTACGGTTGCCGCACAGGTCCAGGTTTTCGCTGAAGGGATATGTACGTATAGGTAGGTACCGTAGATTCGAAAATTGTGTCCCCCACTCGGCCCCCCTCCAATAGTGCCCCGGGGCACTAATGAAAGTCACTGAGTAGGTATGAGTTTGTGCGACTTTGCCTCCAAGAGTACATGGTATTTACTCGATTTAAGCAGGGCAACAATTGCAACCCACCAAGGTACACAATTAGAAAATCTACGGTATGTACCTACATATGTCCAGTGTACGACATTACATGTACAGCACTGTACACTCGATTATTGCTGTCTGTGGGCCCACTGCCTGAGGGTACATTGCCTCCACGGGTCACACTACTGCTTCTGTCTGTCTTTATAGATGTCTGTGACAAGCGCAATTGGTGGGGGAAGGAGGGGGGGTACTGACAGGAGGTTGAAGGTGGGCAGCCTGGTCCATCCGCAGCCGAAGACGCTGCGGCGGGCGTAGACGACGGCCGAGGCGTACATCTTCCGGACGGTGGGACCCCGGTTGAGGATCTTGCCGCCCACCTGCGCGACGTCGTTCACGTTGATGGGATACGCCTCGTTGCCCTTGCCGTCGTACGCCTTCGCCGTCAGAGGCGTGATTATCGAGTCTGGAGACACGGCGCGAGCGAGCGTTGTGCACATCTCGTACGGTAGGCGCCTGCTGCGTGTTGTTAGAGCGGGGTTGGGGTTTTAGCGTCTTCATGAGAGTCCGGTGTGAAAGCAGTGTCGTGTCAGTGCCCCGGCATGGTATTGCAGCTACTGTATTCCAATTTTGCAGCAGAGCAATGGGTGTGACGTGTGGCCGTGCACTTCACGTGTGGTGGTGGTGGCACGCACTTCCGCCGCATTTGACGAAGGAGAGCTTGTCGTAGCTGCCGCGGGGGAACTTGTCGCAGAACAGCGCATCCGCAGACGCGCACGCCACGAGCGCGCAGAGGGCGACGACGAGTTTCATGCTTGTCGCTTGCTTGCTACACCTACGTTAGCTTCCTGCAAAATTCTCTATAGACTGCGAGCTTAGAAGTGATATGATAGCTGAAGGCGGTCGGGTCGCTTGCCGCCGCCGCCGCGTGAACTTGGACCCTCCGATAAGCGCACGTTTTGGCGCGCGCCTTGTGATTTACGACCCTGGCCCTATGGCGACTGGCGCTGCAAAAGACGGCCCCCGCCCCGCTAATACCCCTTAGGGAAATGCACGGCGCGGCCGTTTTCTTTTCTTTCTGCACCTGCCCCCGTTCTTATCAACGCGTCCGGTCCGGTGGAATGCCCAAATTCCTGGGCGGGTGGCGCCACATGACCCGGCGCGGTACCTGCGCGGTTATGACAACGAACACCACGGGGACAAACAACAGTGTGCACAACGGTGGTATGTATGTGTGGGTGGGCGTCTTTCGTGGCGGGGGAGGACACTCACAGGCGCGTTCGAGCGCCAGCCCATCCGTGCATGGTTGAACGCGAACCCGTACACATGCTCTGTTGTCAACGACCGAGTATGTGTACAGGATTTGTCGCGATGCATCCTGCAGCAAGCCCTGTTCCTCAAGACAGGGAGGCGTCATGGAGACGCGCAGGGGCGGATCTAGGAATTTTTTCTGGGGGGGGGGCGCAACTTTCAGCCAAAAATGTTAGCTTCCCTTCTGAAAGTTTCGCACGTTTAGCGCCGCAGGCCGGATTTTTGCATGTCAACTATGATGACAGCTGCAGGCATTAGCAGCTTTGTTCAATTGCGCCACAGGCAAAAATTCGCAATTTTTGTGGTATTTAGGAGCAAAATTCACGCGGCGCAAGTTTTAAAATAGCGCCACAACGACATTTTTTTTAAGATTCCAACAAAAAATGATTTATTTCGGCTCAACAGAATGTGCTGCCAGTGAAAAGCTCTATGCATGTTTTTCCCAAAAATGTGGCGTGTCTTCAATTCGCGTCGCAGGCGAAAATTTTGTATGTTAACTACAACATATCTCCAAAATTTTAAGCAATTTATATTTTGAAACGAACTAGGTATACTTGTATACGCACTTTATCCAATATTGGGCGAAACTTACAGATTGGATTTAGTTTGGCCCCCAGAACCCCCTTTACGCGCCGCGCCTTAGACAGACTAGAGAGACACTCCCCCCCCCCGCCTTGCCCCATTCTAAAGGGACTCGCTGCCTTGCTATATCACCTAGTCCGAACTTGTACACACAGCACAGCGCCGCAGGCAAACATTTTCCACTTATAAGTATATGCTAATCTCAAGAGAACAGTTACCAATTTTTACCGCTTCGCCCCTCCGCCCTCTTCGCATGCCTATCTTCGCAATCCACGACTTTGTTCCCTGTTGAGAAATTTGTTTGTTCCCTGTTTTGTTCCCTGGTACCCTGTTGAGAAATTTTGGCTGTCCCGACCCTCTAGGGGGTGGGGGGGGGGGCCCCCTCCCTAGATCCGCCCCTGGAGACGCGGTACAAGGGGGGGGGGGGGCGGGCGGGCGGTGCATCATCGCACTACAAAACGCGCAAAACCGCAAAAACCATACAGACGAGCAAAATGACGCTGGCATTGTATGTACATGTACCGTAAATCCTCCAATACAACCCCCCCCCCCTCCAATAGTGCCCCCGGGTACGGCAAGGTTGAAATAATAGAACCGCCCCCCCCCCTCCAATAGTGCCTCCGGGGGTAAGGGGTATGTTGTGCCATGTGCCTTTTATGGGCAAAAATATAGTGGAAGGTACAGTTACCTATATCGTGTATACACGCTACTACTAATCAATAATAGTACGTTTCAGCAACTATAAACGGTAAATCAACCATCAAATGTGGCAAAAGTGATCAAAAGCACTGAAGAATCGCAATTTTGACAGCGAAACTAGCATTACCATTCAAAATTTTGTTAGGAGCGGTTGAAAAAATAGTGCCCCGGGGCACCATTGGAGGATTTACGGTATTCGCGCGTCGTCGTTAGTGGAACTATTGGAGGGCGCATATGGCAACTGTTGCCGTAAACATACATCCCAATGTCCATGCAACAATAATAGGGAAAACCGGCATATGGCGTGACCTGAGCCGATTTCAATGCGTCTGCATCTATGACTAGCCGGTTCAGTCGAGAAAAACAACACTCGAAAGGGGCCCCCAAGTTCTCTTTTGGTTTCCCCCCCGCCCAAAGATTTATTGTGTGCAGAACCCAACTGTAGTGCGTTCCTTCCACCCGGTTCGATACATGCATCGCAGAACCAGTTCCATGTTCATAGGCTTGACATGGTATCCTAGGCCTAGTGCTCGTGTAGTGCGTTTGCGTCCGTTCACGCAACGACAGATCCCTGGCGTAAATCCCTGAAATGTTGCAGCGGTTTTACGAACCTACGTTTACGTTTACCGTAAACGTAAACTTAGCTTCGTAAAATCGTTAAATTTTCATGCCCGCCCACGGAATGTACACATTCCTAGTGCCTATGGTATAGGAAAGGCGTGCATACTCATTCAGCGCCCCAGTTCGCAACATGCGTTAGTGCAATTAATAATGGGTTGCCGCGGCGAGCGACTAGCGTTGGCGTAACTGTGCAGGTGACGAGTAGGTATAATTGCAGCCAACACGGCAGTGGAGATCCAGACCCATCTAAAAGGCAGATGAGAAAAGCTTTGGTGGCGACAAACTCAGTGCCATGTGGAAAAAGACGAGTGCCATTGTGCTGCTGGCGTTGACGTTCGCGACAACGACAGAGGGCTGCATCAGGAAAAAGAAGCCAAAGGGTGTGTCAGATTGTCTGCACATGCACGCACATGTACATCCTAGCACTCCAGTGACTCGGCCAACGACAATAGCCAGTGAAAGAGTGTGGTGAATAGCACAGTCCTGAGGCATTCATTCACTCACTCCCAATTTGGGAGTGTACTTGTTTGAACTCTCCTTGCCTAAATGATGTTTAGGCGAGCTAACTTAGCCAATCTTCCGTATGGTTCTACATCGGTCGAGCGAGCGTAGTAGTGTCACGTGTACCTACCTGTCTGTACATAGTAATTTGCGCTTCAAAAATACAACAAAAACTGCGTTTTGTTTGCCCAAAAGGCCTACAAATAGTAACTCTTACTGTTCTCCGCATGCGATTCAGACGGCGGTGAGACAACGACCGCAATCGGTGACGGACGTTCAACGACGGTCAAGTTGCCCGCGCTGTCCAGAGCGGTGCGGAAGATCAAGAGCATGGGCCTGATCGAGGTCAACGAGCGCAACTCTCGCTACGTCATCGAAGTGACCAAAGGGGAGGACAGTCTGGCGGTCGAGTGGCGCGTGGCCAAGGCCTGGGCCGAGCACCTGCTGCCCGAGCTGACGGTCACCGAGGACGGCACGCTCGTCGAGAAGATCCGCCCCAAGGCGAACGTGAAGCTTGAGTGCCAGGGCGGCTGCACGAACGTGCTGCGCATCAGGACGAGTCGACTCGAGAGCGTCGAAGCGCACGGCACGATGGACGTCGAAATGATGAA
Source organism: Paralinhomoeus sp. GSCO2_6 (assembly GCA_030248085.1). NCBI lineage: Eukaryota > Metazoa > Nematoda > Chromadorea > Monhysterida > Linhomoeidae > Paralinhomoeus > Paralinhomoeus sp. GSCO2_6. The sequence goes on along the minus strand of JASAMY010003133.1, from coordinate 36,851 downwards.
CCGGCGCACGGACCGCTTCGACGCCGGCGAAACGCTCACAGTCGTGGCCGAGCAGGGTCAGCCGGAGCCGACGCGCGCGTGACCAGCTGACGAAAAAAGAATGCGCGTCTCTTCAGTTGCTCTGGTGCGCCTCAGCGCCCAGGCGAGACACGTGAAGGCGACTGCTACGGGTCAAGGCAACGTCGTCTTCACCAACAGTCGCTTCGACAGCGCCGACTTGAGCAGCTCGCGCGAGGGCAAGTACAAGTTCGGTCCTTACATTGGCGCCTTCTACGGCGTCAAGATCAAGAGGGTGAAGGCGGCCGTCGCCGGCCGCGGCGCCGTCAAGTGCGCCGCGAGCGAGGCCATCAGTGCGACGGTCGACGCGTGCGGCGAACTGCAGTACTACGCGACACGGACCGATACCAAAGTGGCCATTGACGATCGGGACAGGATGAACTGCGCCATCGTCAAGCCCTTCGTTGGTCAGTCGCCAGCAACCCGCTCGTGTACACGCGGGGCGGGCACCCATCCGTACGTTGTCGTGTGCGAGGCCGACCGACCCTCCGTTCAGGCGACGTGGAAGGTTCCGGAACCTCTGTGAACCCCGGAGTAGCTGCAGTGGCACCGTTCACAATCATCGGCCAGTCCGCGCCCTGCAGAGGCACCAGCTGCCCAAAGCTAGTGATCGAGGTGGCTCGGGGTTCGGCCAGTGGCGCCATCGACTGGGAGGTCGACTCGAACTGGGCCAAGCACCTGAGTCTGGGCACAGCGAAGAACTCCGACGATGGCATTCTGAACTTGAAACAGACGTCCGAAGCGCAAGGCATCTTCGAGTGCGAGACTGGCAGGCGCTGCGAGAACAGGGCGCGAGTCCAAACCGACGCGCTGTCGGAGGTGTCTTCGCGAGATGGCTCCGTCGTCACCGGAGCAGCGGGCAGCACGTTCGAGGGCCCGTCTCTCAAAATCACGTCCATTTACAGTGCGTCTTCCTGATGTCCATGCGGGATGAGTATATGCAGGATTTGTGCGATGCGTTGCAGACTCGGCCGTGTCGCTCGCCCTGAAGACGGAGTCGCTGTCTGTTGAGGTCCGCGACACTTCCACCGTCACCCTGAGCGGAGCCAGCAAGAAGGCCGATTTCTACGTGGCTTCCTACCAGAAACGCCAAGGAGTAGAGGCGAGGAACCTGCAGCTCGACGAGGCCAACGTCAGCTTGCTTGGAGATGGCGACGCCTACGTGCGGGTCAAGGACAAGCTCAAGGTCTACATGAAAGGCAAGGGCACGGTCTACTACATCGGCGATCCCGCGGTCACCAAAGAAGGCACTGGAGCGGGAAAAGTCATCAAGGTTCAAGAATAGGTAGTCGAACATTTGGCGAGGAAAAGCGTGGATGACAGACCCATTCGACGAGTCCAGTGTTCACAAAGTCAATCAATATTTGAGCTTCATTCAACTCAGGACAGCTGCTTCAAAGTGGTCAGAAGTGGTTTGCGGCTCGGACCTACATACTGTATACTGTATGTAGCGCGTGAGTGCGGGCGTGGTTACCTACTAGGTAAGACGGTGTACAAGACGTATAGGTAGGTATATTTCAGTTGAGGAGAGATTGAGAAAAGTTAAAAAAATGCTTGTGGATGGTGTGTGAGAGTTACATACCTACCTGTAGTTTCGTGTGGAAGGGTCGGCTGAACATAATGTATGTACTGGCAGTGTATGTATAGGCATACAGACAGCAGAATGCGTAAGCAGCAGTAAGGGGGGGGGGGATGTATGACGGACGGACGCGGAAAATCCAGTTCAGACACCGGACTGTACGACGGACGCGGAGATGATCCATGATTCGATAACCGAAACGACGGCACTTCTCTGTAACACATCATTCTCCATTTACGTAAGCAGGATTAGGGGCATTCGCTGCGACAAGCATTCGCTCCGACGACACGCACTTATGGCGCTGCGAGTAGCGCTGCTATTGCAATCCGGGGGGGGGGCACACATTCTACGTCCTCTTGTCTTGCTCGACGCCTCGGCCGAGTTCACCCAGTGGCGTTTGGACGTTTGAACACTAGGCACGTTTCTTCTCCCACCGCGCGTAGCCCTCCCTCCGCCACCCCCCAGTTTCCCCATTTCTGCGTGCGTGCGTGCGTGCGTGCGTGCGTGCGTGCGTGCGTGCGTGCGTGCGTGCGTGCGTGAGTGCGTGCGTGCGTGCGTGCGTGCGTGCGTGCGTGCGTGCGTGAGTGCGTGCGTGCGTGCGTGCGTGCGTGCGTGCGTGCGTGCGTGCGTGCGTGCGTGCGTGCGTGCGTGCGTGCGTGCGTGCGTGCATCCGCCTATAAAGTGTCACAAAAAAGACAATGGAAGTAAACTTATGTGTAAGCTACAGTATGCTCTCAAAATTTCAGCTCAATCCGTAAGCGCAGAAAAACTGGGCGCAACAGTCAGGAGAGACTGTTCGTTGTTGATTCCTATAGTTTGTTATTGGCACTTGCTGCTGTAATTAATTTCGTTGCTGCTAAATCGTGCAGACAATAGGGCAGCGATTTCAAATTCAAATCAAGACTACTCTCAAAATCGCAGGTTTAGACACGAGCACGAGTTTCACTCCTCCACTTCCACAGACTTGTAGTCCACTGGCTTCTTCTCTCCTTGCACGAGCGGCTGATGCTCCCTGTCAGTCGCAGTCTGAACCTTTTGGCTTTTCTTGCTGACGATGTCGAATTTGCGGAGGACAATGCAGGCGACGCAGCAGAAGATCAGCAGCCCGCAGAGGCTGAGACACAGGGTCAGAATCAGCGCCAGACCCAGAGCGTACCACAAGACGGTGTCGACGAAGCTGTTGACGACGGTGTCCCAGACCTCCTTGAACGCGTCGACGGCGACGTCCTTCAGTCCCGTCACCTTGGCCGACAGTTCGTTGAGAATCCCTACGATGAAGTCCTTTATCGGCGTAACAAAGTCCAGCGCCTGCAGCAGTTGGTCCACGGAGTCGGAGAGGAATTTCTCCGTCTTCTCTATCCCAGCCACAAGTTGGTTCCACAAGTCTCGAAAGGTGTCTTTGATCGATTGGAAGAAGCCCGGACTCTCGACTTGGTCGGAAATTGGCGGTTCAGATTCAGAAGGTGCTTCTGATGTAGATACGGGTACAACAGCCCCTTGGACGCCTCTCAGTACAACAGGACCAATTAATAGCGCCAAGGCGCACAGACTGATGCCAACTTTCATTGTGCAAAGCTGGAGCCAAAAGAGCACAAGGCACAAGACAGATACCTATGTATAGGCAACTACTGCTCGCGCAGTGTTCGTACGATGAGGCGCCAACAGTCAATACACCGAGTGATAAGAATTTGCTTGCACGGCGTGAGCAGGCACGACGCCAATGTACGCGTAAAGGCCAAAACACACGTCTCCGTCCCGGACCGGTCGGCACCTTTCGGCCCGAGCCGGTCGCGCGCCGGTCCGACTTCAAGAAATCTGAATTTGGACCGGCAGCCAATCGATACCGTGCATTTGATAGGCGCGCCCGCGCGACCGGCTTGGGCCGAAAGGTGCCGACCGGTCCGGGACGGAGACGTGTGTTTTGCCTTTGGCTGTTAGACTGATGGATGACGAAGCGAATTCTATTTGAAGATGACGAAGCTGATAAGTCCAGGGTGCAACATTTTCATGCACGGTTTTAATGCACAATTTTCATGGTTGAATATCGAAACTGCGGTCGGAAGGTCTAAAAGCTTGGAAATCTTTGAAAAACCTGATGCGACTGCACATTGCCACCCAATTAGCCACCCGGAAGCTATACATAATTGTTTCGTTCGGTGGGTTGTTGTTGTTGGATTAGGGGCAACGCTAGGAGGACGCCTTCATGTCTAGGGCCGCGCAATTAGACAAAGACCTTCGGAAGAACGCCATCTACAATCTAGGGCACGATGGCACGAGAAAATCCATCGAAAGGGAAGTCCTCGGTCTAGTGTGGGTCCATCAAGAATCGAACCCAGGACCTTGCGCGCTGTGCGTTCGGTGGGTATAGCTGTGTATTTACAGAGCTCGGCGCGTCCGGTCAACACCAGTGGCAAGTGGCAACACGTCGCTAGGGCATACATTTTATACGTGCTCGTGCTCGAACACTGCCTAGCAGTACTGGCGACAGTGTTTTCTATCGGCTCGTGACTATAGGCTGCGATGCAAACCAAACTCCCTTGACACTTGCGTCAAAGAAACGGAAGGCTTGTAGCTCAGTAGCTGTAGCTCAGACACTGCAATTGCGAGTGGCGTTCGCGCAAAGACGAAGGGCGGGGGGAGGGTACGGAAAACGGGGGGGGGGGTGCGTTACGTCAATAGTGCGAAAAGGGCGCTCACTGAAACCAAGTGTACGAAACTTGTATGATGTTGCAGACGTTCTGTACGAAAGTATGCTGCTGTGTTGGTGTCGGTCGGCGTGGCTTGTGCGGGGTTGTGGGGGGGGGTGAAAGCCGAACCCCGACGGAGCCGCGCCGGTCCCCCCCCCCGTGCCTCAAATACGCTGCAACCCACTCGTCCTTGGGTTGAGCTGAATTGTATCCAATGATTTTCTTCTGTCTGTCTGTCTGTGCGTGTGCGTGCAGCAAGAATAGATCCATACGTTTCAATCGGTTCAGCAGAGAACGATCGGACGCGGCGTCCTGTGTGATTGCTCTGAGGTCCTCTTATATTTTACTTGCAGTGTGTCTCGTCTGCGTATAGCGCCTGTGAGCGGCGGCAGCGGCTCCCAGTTCTAGCAACAATATATGCAAGCAGTATGAACTGCGGCGGAGACGGACGCATTGTGCGGACGGAAGGATGGCCGGAGACGGACGGAGACATGTACGTGTCCAAACAGAGCGCGCACCAAGGTATAGCTGCGGACTGCAAACACAGCTGATCAATCCTTGTCATGCGGAGCGGGCGGCGCTCGGCGGTGTCGCTCAGTCGCAGTGTAGAGAGAAACATTTTATTGTGCGCGTTTGATCGCTGTAGCCGAACAAGCTCAGCTGTGCTCGCTGCCTGGCTGCCTGTTAGAAACGGAGCAAGGAAACATGGTAAATTGTTGAAAATGGGTGCCTCGGTGCCACTACTGACGAATAATTATACATCTTATGCTGCGCCTTGCACGCACGCAGCGTGCATCATCCTGAGCTGTATGCTATAATCAATTTGTTCGCCCTTGGGAGACCGAATCTCATCCCAGGTTGTAGTACCTTTAACTTGGAGTGGAGGGGACACTTTTTTTTTTTGTTTTTTTCCTTTTTGTTGTTTTTTTTTTTTTGTGTTGTTGGGTTTGGGGGTGGTGTTTGTTTGGGGGTTGTTTTTTGTTTGGGATAAACGAGGGTCCGATCGCCTGCCGATCACGCACGTCGCTTCAGCTTGCCCACGCCGCCTCACTGCTTCTGGTCGCCATTGGCTGCGGCGCCCCGCTCTGTTCCGCGGGGCAAATTTCGCAAGAGCGTCAAGAGGGCGTGAAGCTGTCCGAGACGCAGCGACGCATAACGACCGAGGACGTCAAAATGTTGGAGGAGGAGCTGCCTGAAAAGCAGCAAGAGATCGGCCGGACGTTGTTCTACGACTGCGGGGTCAATAAAAAGGGAATCTACAACGAGGCGTGCGACCACGCGAGGTGGATCTTCCTGGCGCAGTACGGGATTTACTTGCCTCTGAAGAGTGGCCACTTGAAGTTTTTGCCAGACGCACAGCTGTTCGGATTTCAGGTACACGTGCGCAGCGGCAATTTACTCATGCAACCTACATACAGTACATACGTGCATATATACATGTACTATACGTGTGCATGTGAACGAGGGACTGACTGTGCGTGGAATGTGCATGTACATGTACAAATACATACCATACATGCGTATGTACATGTGCATAAGACGGTTGCGTTGTGCCTCGAGCCTCTCATCATTTCAGTATAAAAACAAAATGTCCGGTGCTTTGGAGAAATTCAAGCGTAAGTCTCAAAAGAAAGACGCTGGGGACCTCTTCCTAGCCTTGAAGGAGGCCGTGTACGCCAATTGTCTCACCGAAGAGAATTGCGAAGCCGCCAACGACAGCAACAATGTCTATTATGCAGGGGTCAAACCAGATCGGTTAAACTACAACACTTACATGTACCTGTCCAACTTTGGTGTGAAAACCTGCGTTAACAGTGACCCTTACGCCGATAAAGTCCATCACTGCTTCATCCAGAAGTTTAAGTGGAACTGGAATGATAGACCCAGGTTTGCGTGAAAGACTCATTCCTGAGATACACCTACATAGGCAACGTTGCGATTCTGACCGAGCAATCCGTGCTGTGGAACAATGGAGGGATGCTCTGATGAGATGATACGATTTGGCGTGGCACACATTGTACGCAGAGACTTTGAAACAAAGCCAACAGACGCAACTACTACACCTGAACAACAGGCTGACAGGCGTTACATTTGTGTCTTCGCACGGTCTCGCCTGGCGGCTACGGTTCCATTGCGAAAAGCAGCTGAAAACGCAAATTCAGTGTTATACATACATAGCTCGGCCAACGCGTGGAATTGGGTGGCATATTTATGCACCGCCGTACGTTGCGCCGCTCGCAGTGTCACTTCCGTTTCTTTTTGCCAAACAAGCCGCCAGTAATGAGGCCGCCGATGTTGCCCGTGGCCAGGTTGGCGCCGGTGCCAGCCAGTTGGCCAATCGCGGCCGCGCTCGCCTCGTCGAACTTGCGAACGAACTTGGGCCGGCACTTGGCGCCCTTCACCTTGACCGCGTCCAGGCCGCAGCCGCCCACGTTCAGCGTCGCGAAGTTGTCGCAGTAGAAGACGATCTGAGGAAGAAAATGGGCTCGGAAGTGAGCCACCCAGTGAGCCGCACAGGCACGCAAGCACGCACGTACGTACGCACGTACGCACGCACGCACGCACGCACGCACGCACGCACGCACGCACGCACGCACGCACGCACGCACGCACGCACGCACGCACGCACGCTCGCTCCCACGCGCGCGCGCGCGCGCACGCACGCACGCACGCGCGGGCTCGCGCCCACGCAGGCTCGCACCCACCCGCACGCACCCACGCACCGGCACGCACGCACTCACGCACGCACGCACGCACGCACGCACGCACGCACGCACGCACGCACGCACGCACGCACGCACGCACGCACGCACGCACGCACGCCCCGACACGCACCGACACGCACGCACGCACACACCGGCACGCACGCATGCACGCACGCACGCACGCATGCTCGCTCGCACGCACGCACGCACGCACGCACGCACGCACGCACGCACGCACGCACGCACGCACGCACGCACGCACGAACACACTGGCACGCACGCATTGCACGCACTCACCGGTACGCACTGGCACGCACGCACGCACGCACGCACGCGCCCGCACGCACGCACGCACGCACGCACCGGCACGCACGCACGCTCGCGCGCACGCACGCTCGTGCGCGCGCGCAAGCATGCACGCACCGACACGCACGCACGCACGCACCGGTACGCACGCATGCACGCACGCACGCACGCACGCACGCTCGCACGCTCGCACGCACGCACACACGCACGCACGCACGCACGCGCGCACGCACGCACGCACGCACGCACGCACGCACGCACGCACGCACGCACGCACGCACGCACGCGCCACACCGCTCGCTCGCACGCACGCACGCACGCATACACGCACCGACACGCACCGACACGCTCGCACGCTCGCACGCACGCACGCACGCACGTACGCACGCACGCACGCACGCACGCACGCACGCACGCACCGACACGCACCGACACGCACGCACGCACACACCGGCACGCACGCACGCACGCACGCACGCACTCACGCAACCACACTCACGCACACACACGCACGCAAGCACGCACGCACGCACGCACGCACGCACGCACGCACGCACGCACGCACGCACGCACGAACACACTGGCACGCACGCATTGCACGCACTCACCGGTACGCACTGGCACGCACGCACGCACGCACGCACGCACGCACCGGCACGCACGCACGCTCGCGCGCACGCACGCACGCACGCACGCACTCACGCGCACGCATGCACGCACGCACGCACGCACGCACGCACACCGGCACGCACGCATGCACGCACGCACGCACGCACGCACGCACCGTACCCACCCACGCTCGCACGCTCGCACGCACGCACGCACACACGCACGCACGCACGCACGCACGCACGCACGCACGCTCGCACGCACGCACGCACGCACGCGCGCACGCACGCACGCACGCACGCACGCACCGACACGCACGCACGCACGCACGCGCACACACCGGCACGCACGCATGCACGCACGCACCGGTACGCACGCACACACCAGTACCCACCCACGCTCCAACGAACGCAAGCACGCACACACGCACGCACGCTCGCACGCACAGGATATGAACGAAATCGATGGCAGTGGCTCACATGTTTTGTCTCGGGTGGGCAGACGATCGAGGCACTGATCCACTGGTCATCGCCCACCTCCGCTCCACTGTTGGTCACAAACGGGCACTTGTCTGGGTCGTCGCAGCAGGCCTACACATATTGCAGCGTCAACACAATTAAAGGAGGGGGGGGGGGAGATTCATCCGGTTGACACTCTCGGGTCGAGCATAGATTAATGAAGCACGAATATTCTGACCGAAACGTGTTTAAAATTGTCTCGAGTATGCTGTACAGATTTGTACAGAGATTCGTCACAAACAGCACTGGGTTCAGTGACGCATATCCAAGGCGAATGTACCATGTGCGGTTTTTCAATGGCTGTACATAGAAAACCTTAAATTGACCTTGAAGTGTGTGTCCATCGACGCTTCAAAAGCCATGAAGGTCACTTCCAGAGGTGGGTCGTCCGGTCTGAGTTCAAATTCCTCACTTCTCAGCTCGGCAAACTCGCCAGGATAAAGGTAGGCGACGAGACTAGAGGAACCTTGACCTTAAAAATGGTGAAAATTAATTACAAATTAATTACGAAAATTACTAATTAATTACGAAAATTAATTACAATGTATGCCAACCACTATGGAATAATGGTACTGCATACGGTGGTTCATGCATTTATGCGTGCGGACCGTAGGTAAAGTTGTACACAAAGTGGGTGCATCAAAATGCGGTAACATTGTGCGTCAAAAAGAGGCTAGCAGAGTGGTTTTCTTCACCATAAAACCACAGGTCAATACATCATTAATTTAAACACTGAAAATGGACTAAGCGCGGGTTCTTTGAGGTATTGTAGGTGGTGGTATCAAACATGTCGCACAAAACGTACCAAAGTGATTTGCATTGGCACCCCTGTTTCAAGGCTACCCCTGTTTCAGGCTACCCTGGGCACTATTGGTAGGGGGTATAATATTGGAGTAAGGTACGTTATGTACCAGGCACTGTCGCTCCCGGTAGGTCAATATCAAGACGACCGGTTTTTGACCACCAGGCGCGCTGCACTGTGGGCACAAACTCTTCAATGATTGATCCTAAACCGGCGCTGTCGGCGCTGTAAAGTAGTCGGCGTTGTTCTTAAGGAATGAACTCTGAGCGACCTTGTCTCTTGACACGATCGGAAGCGCTGCGCTTTCTGCGCGCATTCTCAAAGAAGGAGCCCAGCGCAGCCATGGCGCCCGTGGCGGGCTGCACTTGCGTTTGGCCGAGACCAATAGAACCTGAAAAGCGGCTCAGCAAGTATGTACGATTATACGCATACAACTTGACAAAGGGTTTTCAGTCAACACGCCGCCGTACAACTCTGTCCGTGTATTCCGCTCACCGAGTCCAGCGGCGCCTCCTAGACCCTGGGCCGCGCCTCCGAGGCTGCTCGCCGCGCCCGCCAGCCCGCCGCCGCTCGATCCGCCGCCAAAGAGGCTGCCGAGGCCGCCGCCGCCGCCGCCTCCCAGGACGTTGCCGAACAAGGAGCCCAAGCCGCCCGCCTTGCTCTTCTTCTTGTCCTGCGTCCGGTCCATGGTCGCGTCGATGCCCAGGGACCGGTACGTGCAGAGCGTGTCTGGAGGAGCGTGGGGCGCGACCAGAGTTGCACGCAGGCGTGCGAGAAGCCAAAGAACGCGCGCGCCCCACTCTCGAATTGGCAGGTGATCTTGACGCAGGTCTCGTTCGACACGCTCCAGTTCTCCTCGGAGTTGGGGTCGAAGTCGCCGCCCGCGCCCGTGCCCACGCCCATCTGGCGGTCCTTGACGAGCGCCTGAACGTCGCGCGTCCATAAGCTCCGCCGCCCACGCTTTCTCCGAGATTTGAGATTCTTGTTGTTGAATTAAGGGCACCGATATGAGGACGTATAAGTGGCCCATACCCATCTCCATGGAATTGGAAGGTGTGGGCGGCAGCGGCAGCACGAGAAAAAAAACCTTTTACATGTACATAAATCCTCGACAGTGGATCCCTCAAGAATCGAACCCAAAACCAGGCGCGCAAGAGGCCGCTGCCCCGATCTTGGAGTTACACACACTCACGAGCATGCGCTTCTGCTGGGCCCACTTGCGGCGGAGCTCGTCGAGCTGCTGGTCCCTCTGCTCGTGGCCCCACTTGTCGTCGTCGTACGTGTCGGGTGGCGGAGGCGTCGTCACGGTCGTCGTCGTCACCGTCGTCGTCGTGTTCTCGGCCTCGTCCTCCAGGCCTCCCACGATGAAGTCGCCGAAGCAGGCGCTGGCTGCGTCGCCACGACATGAGTGGGTGGTAAAGACGACACTCCCCCCCCCCTCGACAGGACACCCACCCACTCACTCACCGACTGTCGTGCCTGCCAGCAGCAGTAGTGCGACCCTGGCGGCCCTCTTCATTGCGGCGTCCCTCCTCAGAGAAGTTATACTGCGAAAAGTGCCGGACACAATCGCACACCCAACTGCGCCCGCCCACGCACCCGTCTATTCTTCACAGAGCGCTTTCTCAGCCTCGTTCCTCCTTTCTATCACTTTCCCTCTCGCTTACACACGCACACACGCAGTCCCTCACTCTCTCTCTCTTTCTCACTCTCTGTTACGTCAAACAGGATGCCCTGTGACAAAGTGAGACAACGCGGGTGTACAGTGCGCGCTAGGGGCAGTCAGGCGAAAGTCACAGGCAGAGAGCGCGAAGCGCCGTAACGGGTTGGGAGCGCGCGCGCGCGGGCGCCCCTCTTCCGGCGACGCAACGGACGGTTGAACAACGGCGCCTACGAGAATGGTTTTCCTCGTGCTGTCGCTCGCCTAGATTGCAGGTGCCGATCTTCCGAATGTCTTGCCCTCGTGCCTAATTACCGTAAATCCTCCAATAGTGCCCCCGGGGCACTATTTTTTCAACCTCTCCTTACCCGGGGGCACTATTGGAGAGGGGGGCACTATTGGAGGGGGGCTTCTATTATTACAACCTAAAAATTTTGAATGGTAATGCTAGTTTCGCTGTCAAAATTGCCGATTTTTCCGGTGATTTTGATCACTTTTGCCACATTTAATGGTTGATTTACCGTTAATAGTTGTGAAACGTACTATTATGGGTTAGCAGTAGTGTGTATACACGATGTAAATGTACCTACCACTATATTTTTGCCCATAAAAGGCACATGGCACAACATACCCCTTACCCCCGGGGGCACTATTGGAGGGGGGGGGGCTCTATTATTTCAACCTTGCCATACCCGGGGGCACTATTGGAGGGGGAGGCACTATTGGAGGGGGCTTCTATTGGAGGATTTACGGTATGTGCCTCTAGACGGGAAGGCGCCATGCAGATGTCATGCTACCTACCGTAAATCCTCCAATGGTGCCCCGGGGTACTGTTATTTCAACCTCTCCTTAACTTTGGGCCCTATTGGAGGGGCTCTATAATTTCAACCTAAAAATTTTGAATGGCAATGCTAATTTCGTTGTCAAAATTGCCGTTAATAGTTGCTAAAACGTAGTATTATTGGTTAGTTAGTAGTAGTGTGTATACCTACCACTTTATTTTAGCCCATAAACGTACATGGAATAACATACCCCTTACCCCCAAGGGCACTAATGGAGGGGGGAAGGGCTCTATTCTTTCAACCTTGCGGTACCCGGAGTAGAGTTGAGAAAAAACATGTGCATGTACCATACATCCTAGTAAGCCATCAGTGGAGTGCCGAAAGCTTAGAAATCGGTACATAATAAAATACATACATACATAAGACTGGAGTAAAGCTGTGCAAGCACTGCAGTAACCACAAACCGACAGGTGCGCCTCTCACGTGTGCATGCGGGCGTGCGTGCAAAGGCGTGTGTGTGTGTGTGTGTGTGTGTGTGTGTGTGTGTGTGTGTGTGTGTGTGTGTGTGTGTGTGTGTGTGTGTGTGAGAGTGAGTGAGTGAGAGAGAGAGCGAGAGAGAGAGAGAGAGAGAGAGAGAGAGAGAGAGAGAGAGAGAGAGAGAGAGAGAGAGAGAGAGAGAGAGAGAGAGAGAGAGAGAGAGAGAGAGAGAGAGAGAGAGAGAGAGAGAGAGAGAGAGAGAGAGAGAGAGAGAGAGAGAGAGAGAGAGAGAGAGAGAGAGAGAGAGAGAGAGAGAGAGAGAGAGAGAGAGAGAGAGAGAGAGAGAGAGAGAGAGAGAGGGACGCAGAGAGAGAGAGAGAGAGAGAGAGAGAGAGAGAGAGAGAGAGAGAGAGACGAGAGAGAGACGAGAGAGAGAGAGAGAGAGAGAGAGAGAGAGAGAGAGAGAGAGAGAGAGAGAGAGAGAGAGAGAGAGAGAGAGAGAGAGAGAGAGAGAGAGAGAGAGAGAGTCATTGAGTGCGGGTGTGAGCGGAATGACGAGTGATGTGGTGTTCTGGCAGCAAAAACATGCGATGCCGCAGCCGATTCTTCTCGACTATTCGGTCACCAACAGCAATCTGTACGTAATCAAACACTCCAACGGCGCTCGGTCGCACACAACTGACCAAATGACAGTAGGGGCAGACGACAAGGGCTGCATAAGGGTGCAGAACAGTATGGTCGCTGCTCAAACTGCAGACATACATAGCCACAGCGTGCTAAATCGGCTCGCTTTATTTGATGTAATATGGTGGCGTCGTTCATCTCAGTTAGTTTTTTACGACTAAGACGCAACTTACGTTACGATTACGACCACGGCCGTTCCTTTTAAAGTTAAGAAACAGACGATGGTGTTTTTTATATAAAAACGTGTATTTAAAAAAACCGTTTAAAAACCAAAAAAAAAAACGCCGAACTCTAATCTGGAGACACTATTGAAGGGGGGTTCTATTGGAGAATTTACGGTATGTGGGCCGTTGGCGGCCTCTTAGCGTTACCCTATCCAACAACAACAACCATGTGCAGCACAGTACCCGACGGTACGTATGTACGCAGCAGTGCTCATGAAAACACAAAGCATGCTGTAAAGCACATGCCGTAAATTCTCCAGTAGTGCCCCAGGGGCACTATGGCTTCAGTCTCTCCCAACCCGGGGGCACTATTGTATAGCGGGTATTGTATACCATAGGAGGGGGCACTATTTTTATGGCTTGGCTGTGTACGCACATCATAGAAACGAACTTACTGCTTGATCTTTGTCAATGTCTGTCTGGAGGATTTACCTAGAGTATTGCATGGACTACCGTCGGCAGTGGGCATCGCAACAGTCTGCAAACGCACTACGCTCACACGCTCCTAGCAGAAATCAAGCTGAGTGCAAACACAAGCGTCAACAGCACGGCAGCGGCGACGCCTTTGGTCGCTGTCGCCACGTTGTCTCCCGTTGCAGTCTTTTTGTAGGACTTGACGTTGCCTTTGTTGGCTTTGGTGAAGCAGAAATGGAATTGAATCGCGTTGGCGGCCGCTTTGCGAATCCTCGCCCTCCATCCTCGTCCTGAAATGCCAAAGAATTCACAGGGATGTTGGTTGAACGTAGAGCCCTTATACCAAGCATGCTTGTTTGTAGGTAGTAGGCACGATTGGGGGAGCTTTACCGGATCGGATTGTCAGAGTTATAAGAGTCCAATAAAAAAAAACGTACCAAACATATCCAGGACTTCTGTCAGGGTCGCCGTATTACAGAAGTCTTCGACTGCCCCTTCATTCTCCTCCGCAATACTGGCCCTCTTCTCCTCATCGATTCCCTTCTTCTTCTTCAAGAGGTCGATGACCGCTTGTGCTATGAGCGGCCAGTCCCAGCTGCCGATAGTGTTGTTCACCGTTCTAACGCAGTCGCGTAGTACGCCACTCGCCGGAACTACAAATGACGGTGCGTACTTTACCAGTGGCGTATATAGCCGGTATTTTTCCCAGGAGGGAGCGAATGGCTCGTCTTGAGAACATGAGGATTTCTGTGGTAAACGAACTCTTGTGCTTCGACCAGGCCGTCAATCGGCAGGCAACCTTATACTCTGAGGGTCAACAACTTAAATCGCAATTACCTAAACCACCTTTGAAAAGGCAGAAGGTGGAGGCGGTCGCCGCTGCTGCGGGCGCGCCTAATGTTGCTCTGGTCTCCCCGGACTCACCCTTACTGTCGAGTAGGTCGTTGGTTGCGTGCAGACTCCAGCAGCCGACTTGCTCATCGCCGACGCTGGGCGGGCAGAGGGTCACCGTCGCCTCGGGCTTCTCGTAGCAGTCGGCCGTGTAGTTAAGAGGCTCCATGCCGCTCAAGCCTTTCCACTAAGCGAGTTGGCACGTACGTATGCTCAGCACTAGAAGTCTTCTGTCCTTCACATTCATCACTGGCAGAGCCAGGATTTGCTTGGGTGCTTGGTGGGGCACGTGTTCAAATCGCGGTGCGGGCAAAAGAAAATTTTATGCTTTCTGACGTACTCCTTTCAAATTTACCAAATCCTTCTTAATTGTTTTTGCCAAAAGGCGGTTGCTTTATTTATTAGAAAGTATTTTGGATTTTCAACGTACTTAACGTACTTTTAGTTCCGTAAACCCGCTTATAATTAGCCCCCTTATAATTAGCCCCCTATAATTATGCACCCTCCCAAAACCACTTTGCGTTAACCCCCCCCCCCCGCTATACATAATTACGCCCCCTCCCTAAATGGACCATCGTCTGAAAGGCAAAATTTTCCATGTCTGGGTGTATGTATGGTCGCGTGTGTACGTATTTACATACCATGTATGTGCATGTGAGACTGTGTGATAGTGTGTTAGAGTGTACCAACGTGTGAGCAGCGCCTTTTCCCTTAAAAATCACCTTTCCGCCCACAAAGCTTCCCACACAGCGACACTTCCAGTTTATAAGCCCCCTCCCCTATAATTAACCCCCCCCCCCTTATAATTATTTACCCTCCTAGAACGTAAGCGAAACAACTAGCCCCGGGGGCTAATAATATTGTTTACGATAGTTCCATTAATTTCTGTATCAAAATTGAGCAAAGCAGACAGTCTGGGCGTCTCAATCGTTGTTTACGACATTTAGAACTTCGTTTAGAAAACCTTTCTTTCTCTCTTTCCGAGCCCCATTCCCCTAGTAAATCCCGACAACGCGTCACAGCTTACAAGCGGTTTGAAGTCTTTGTGCTCAAATTCGGGAGTGCCACATCTGGCGCAAAAAGAAGCTCTTCCGACCCCTTGGCCATAAGCCAGTTCGAACGTGGCCACGACTGGGATCGCAAGGAGCATGCAGTTTACCATTTTTCCGTCGCAGCCCCCTTTGCGAAGCAAGTGTGTTTCGCTACTGAGCGCCGCACTCTGGCGCATGCAGAAATCTTGGGAGATAACGCAACAGATAAGAGTGGTTGCTGATAAGACGCAAATGACGCCACCAGGCGCTGTCGTTGCCTGAGTGGCACACCCAAAGTTCACGAGTATGTACCTAGGTAAAAAACCCGGCACTCCCAAATTGCAGAGCGTCCATGCTTATCTGACAATGTTCGCCACACATTGTAGAGCAGTTTTGATGGACATGACTGCAAGTGCATATGCACCTACAGTGGGCTGGGGTGTAGCCAGCCTTCCAGAATTGTCCGAAAAACGGACAAAATCGGCAATATCGGGAAACTCGTGTCTCATCGGTACCAATTGGAGTCGTGTGCGATAACCTCCCTGTGGTGAACTGCATGTGCTGTCGATGTCGCTGGGGCGGTCGAGACCAGTTTTAAGCACGCTCGAGCAATGCATGCATCGCCAACCTAATGTAAACGTGTATGCGATTAGAGCTGGGCGCGTTTTTTTCTACCGTTCTTTTTCAAAAAACAATAAATGTTTTTTAATAAAAAAAAACACCTTTGCCTGTTTCTTAATTTTGAAAAGAACGGTCGTAGTCGTAATCGTAACGTAAGTTGCGAAGTAGTCGTAAGAAACTTGCTGAGTTGAGCGACGCCAACGAATTACATCAAATAAAGCGAGCCGCTTTAGCACGCTGTGGCTATGTATGTCTGCAGTTTGAACAGCGACTGAACTGTTCTGCACTCTTTTGCAGCCCTTGTCGTCTGCCCCCACTCTTATTCGGTCAGTTGTGTGCGATAGAGCGCCGTTGGAGTGTTTGATGGCGTACAATTTGCTGTTGACAATGGCATAGTCGAGACGAAGCTGCCGCGACACCGCATGTTTTTGGTGCCAGAACACCATATCACTCGTCATGCCACTCACATCCACACTCGATTACACTCACGCACACACACACAGACGCCTTCGCACGCACGCCCGCACGCGCACGCACGCCCGCACACGTGAGGAGCCAACCTGTCTGTTTGTGGATACTGCAGTGCTTGCACAGCTGTACGGACTTTGGGCCGAAGCGCCGGAGCCGCACACACGGTGGGCAATGAGGGCGTTCATACCCTTACTCAAGAGGAGTCGCAACTCAGTAGTTGCAGTGGCGGGAGTTGAACCCCGGCCGCGAGCGCGTCTGGACGACACCTTTATCACAGCCATCAGTTTTGGTGGGTGCGTGCGTGTCGTGGGTTCGATTCCTCCGCCAACGCTGCACACTTTACACCTTGCATATTTTCACCGACATTTTTAATGAGTACATAGGTAGGTATACTGCTTGGTCGTTGTGCGACGCCTATTGTGAACTACTCGCCGCCTTGCAGTATGAAGTTGCCGCGCAGCGTCGCTCGTCGCTCGGCCGGCGCGATGGCATTCGGCTTGCGAACCGCCGGATGAACTTTTGTGGACAACACCGGCGGCAGCTGAGGGGCAGCGCTGACTCAGCAAGCTACGTGTCACGCATGTACATGTGCTGCAACGCTGATCATCTTAAAGAACGTTACCTGGTAGCACAACTAGATGGTCCACTATTGTAGAGAGGGCATTATTGGATGATTGACTGTAGTATAAAGTTTTTTCGATTGTGCCGAATAAATTCAGTTCAGTTGAAACAGTCAAGTACAGATCTCAAGATGAAAGTCAGTCAGCGCTGCCTCGCGGCAGGAGCCGAGCGCCTCGAGCGCCACCCTGACGTCGCGATGTCGCGTCGTGAGAATGGCGAAGTTGAGAATGGGATTGAGCTGGTTCAAGATGTACGTTGCCGTATGGAAGGCGGACACGTCGCCCAGGGGCAGACGACCGGTCATCGCGAGCAGCAGCGCGAACGTTGGAACGACCAGCTGCGGCAGTCGAACGTCTGAGTCCTTCTCCACGCGAGTGAACCGACGGAAAGGAACGCACCAAGAAAAAGGTGAACCCGCAGGAAATGGCCAAGCTAACGGTGAGTTTGCGCTGAGCGGCTTGCTGCCGCCTCACCAGCTCGGGCAGCTGGTTCGCGTACGCCTCACGCGAGCGCTTGGCGTAGAGCAGGCCGACGAGCGCGTAGAGTACGATACTCAGCGTCGCGTACACGACCTCTAGGCGGTGGAAGTAGAGGCAAGAGCTGTATGAAAGCAGAGCCGAAGGGCCCGCTCACTTGGCTGTTGGTGAGGAACGTGTGGAAGTCGTGCTGGAATGTCTCCGAGCGGACGCAGAACGGACTGCACTCCGGCTGGGGCGTCGTATGGAACAGCGTCAAAGACGTGCCGACGAGCCCCTCAATGTGTTGATCGTCAGCGCTTTCAGAATTTCTCCGTAGCTTCACCTGTAAAAAGACAGCAGAGTAGGTGAAAGCGACGAGCTTGACGGCGTAGCCGCTCGTCCAGCCCAGGTAGCGGATGGGGACGGCGACGGAGCAGAGTCTGTCGCGACTGACGATCAGCAACATCAGCGGCTGCAGCGCGTGCGTGAACATCCAGATCACGTTGTAGGGCCGGGCCATGCACTCGCTGTGCGTCAGTCTCTCGTACGGACCCTGAAACTGTATTATTCACAGTTTTAACAACGACAGTCAGTGCGATTGGGAAGATCGTGAAGCCTGGTAGATGATGGTGAGTCGCCACGCCCCGGCGACGAGTTGCGCCACGCCGGAGCAGCCGTCGACAAAGGCGAGAGCGGCCACGATGACGTATCCCTTTTGACAGCGCAGAGCCTCGTACCTGGCGACCAGGCAGACAATCAGCAGATTCGTGGCCGACAAAATTATGCCCTCAGCGATATAAACCCAAAATTTGACGTTTCCAGAGGAGGTCAGAGCCTCTGACGCATTCGAAGGAGTCATGATGGGCGCCTCGCCTGCGAGCTGAAGGAAATGGCAGAACTGCCGTGCTAAAGAGTTCGACTGGAAAATGCACCTGACCTGATACCAACGGCTTTCTCTGAAAAGCACCTGTTCCACTTGCTCCAGCGACGCTTGATTGCAAACGTGAGACAGTCTTCGTGCGCGTCTGCGGAAGGGGTACAGGTATACCGTAAATCCTCCAATAGTGCCCCCGGGGCACTATTTTTTCAACCTCTCCTTACCCGGGGGCACTAGTGGTGGGGGGGGGGGCACTATTGGAGGGGGGGCTTCTATTATTTCAACCTAAAAATTTTGAATGGTAATGCTAGTTTCGCTGTCAAAATTGCCGATTTTTCGATGATTTTGATCACTTTTGCCACATTTAATGGTTGATTTACCGCTAATAGTTGCTGAAACGTACTATTATTGGTTAGTAGTAGTGTGTATACACGATATAAATGTACCTACCACTACATTTTTGCCCATTACTCTCACATTGCACAACATACCCCTTCCCCCCGGGGGCACGCTGGGAGGGGGGGGGGCTTTATTATTTCAACCTTGCCGTACCCGGGGGCACTATTGGAGGGGGGGGGGCACTATTGGAGGGGGGGGGGGCTGTATGGGAGGATTTACGGTATGTATCTTCGCACGCGCAGGGTGTCTCACGTTTGACAGCGCACTGACTGAGCTCGTTTAATCAAAAATTCAATAAAAATTTGCATACCTACATATAATCGGCATAGGTGTATCCAACTCATCAGATTTCTGAAAAAAATTAGTTCGATTTATGCACCAAATCGAAATTTACGGTTCTATGACGTAAACACTCTGATGTCGGGGTAAGAGTTCACTGGAGTTTTAATGTTCGCAGAAACGTTAATGTTTGGCATTATGAGATTGAATTATGACGTTAGAACGTCGAGATATGGCTGAAGTTCATTTGAGTTTAGAAATGCATGTAAACGTGGTGGAAATACATACCGTAAATCCTCCAATACAGCCCCCCCCCCTCCAATAGTGCCCCCCTCCAATAGTGCCCCCGGGGGTAAGGGGTATGTTGTGCCATGTGCCTTTTATGGGCAAAAATATAGTGGTAGGTACATTTATATCGTGTATACACACTACTACTAACCAATAATAGTACGTTTCAGCAACTATTAGCGGTAAATCAACCATTAAATGTGGCAAAAGTGATCAAAATCATCGAAAAATCGGCAATTTTGACAGCGAAACTAGCATTACCATTCAAAATTTTTAGGTTGAAATAATAGAAGCCCCCCCTCCAATAGTGCCCCCCCTCCAATAGTGCCCCCGGGTAAGGAGAGGTTGAAAAAATAGTGCCCCGGGGGCACTATTGGAGGATTTACGGTAATAAAATAAAAAAGGGCAGTGCATTGCGCAGAAGGACCGCCACTTCAAAAACTTGTAATTCTTGGAAAGTCGTGAACAAAACAGTGGCGTAGCCAAGAGGGGGGGGGGGGAAGGGGGAAGCTTCCCCCTCCGAAATTCTCCGAAGCCAAAATTTTTTTACTTGGTACCCTCTGTTCCAATGTGCCAATATGGGCATTTTTCTCAATTTCAAAGCAAATAATGATGAAAACGACACTAAATTTTTTTTGCCTGCCAATTTTTTGCCTGCGGCACTATTTTGAGCACGGAAATCGACCGTTTTGACAGCATTGCTAACGTTTTGGTGTGCATGTAGTCCGACAAACGAGCGAAACACGTGTATCACGTGTAACAGATTGGATGAGAGAGTGCCTAAGATGAGAGAGTCCTCAGCCGAAATGGCGCAACGTCCAAAAAATTCGACAGGGTCCCCACTGCTGCAAAATTGAGAATTTGGCCGAGATTTGACTACCCACCCCCCCCCCCCCCCCGTAATCAAGTCCTGGCTACGCCACTGCAACAAAATGCTTGTCGTTTCTAGCCCGACAGTTGAACTTTTTTCCACAGGACAAAGTTGGATATCTGTTTGTACTTAAGCCAGTTTTAAATTGAATTGAATCGAAATTGAATAAACAACTCAAGCACAATGTGCCGTCAAAACGTTGATACTTTAGAGTGGGACACGCGGCATACAATAGCACGTCGGTGGCACGTCCAACGCGGCACGCAGCATGCTACCCGGGGGGGGGGGTGGGCGGACATTTGGAGCGACGCTCACTTGAAGATGTCGACGGTGTTTTTGGGAATGCGCGAAACTCATAGGTACAATGTACCTCTGAGCGCCCCCCTCCCCTTACCGACCGCAAACCTCCACAACATCTCGCGTTGAATCTCTTCGCAGAGTGTATTGTCGCACCACAACCCGCGCTGACGAGACTAGAGGAGAGAGTTCACACACGCACCCTGCGCAATGCGAAGTGCCCTTTTGGTACCACGTACAATGTAGGTTGAACATGTACGCACATTGTACACCTACTTGAAACGAACACACACTTTCATGCGTCTTGGCGTGCGTTCTGTGGCGCAGTGTAATCAGCCACCGCGCGTGTAATATTGCAGCACGTTCCATAGAAGGTTGTTGTTGTGGAGTAAAAGTGTTCGCCGATTGTTATGGCGGATGAATCGGAATCGGAAAGCGCTCAACGCGGTCTCTGTCGCCTCATCGTCTGCTGCTACGTGACGGCCGTCGTGGAGCTGCTCGCTTCCTGCATTCTCCTCTACTCCGGCGCAAGCTCTTCTGGGGACGGCAATGCGGAAACGAAGTCAGATTTTTACTTTAAAAAGACAACTTTATTTTTTCAAACCGCCAACGCAGCGCAAGGCCGTAGAGGCCATCAACGGTTGGGTACAGCGTCGTTGTGCGTCCCTTGAAAGGCTTGCACGTATTGTAGGTGGGGCTCTCCACCCTTGCGGTAAATTCGCTTCGAATCTAGCGGGAATAAGCCATCGCGTTGTCCAGGCAATGAGAGCGTTCATCCATTTCTTAAGGCAGCACAGTGGTGCTGGTCGATGCCCGACTACCAGCGAGCCGATACCACTGAGCTACTCAGCCTTTCGCTCGCCTTTAGCCAAACCAGTTTAGCCTACCATGGCAAAGCCGAGTGCTGTGTTTCGCCGGCGTCGTCTGGATGGGTCTGAGCATCGCGCTGCTTATCGCCCTCTACTTCAGAAGCCACAGAATTCTGCTTCCACATCTCGCTGCGATGGTGAGTAGCTACAGTAGTACCTACTACTATGTACGTAGGATTTTTGATTGCGTGACAGAAAGTTTTGAGGACATTCACGCATCATATCCGTTCAGCTTACCCTCATTCTTGCGCATTGTACATACGGAAATCAATATATGGCCAAGAAAGAAAATACCCCCCTTGAATTACCGCTCGTTTTCAGGCTCTATTCTCAGTTCTCTTCGTGGTCTTCATCATGTACTTGATCTACATGGAGTTGTCGCTGTTCAATGCAATTTTGGGATTGGCAGTTGTGCTGTTCTTCTTTTGGTGTCTTTCGGTTGAGATGCACACCTATTTGTCTCTGAAACTGAATGCCTACGAGCTACTCGAAAATGCTGATTGACTCCTTGTGATCATACTTGTAACTGGGTCTGAAAGAGTGGGGGGGGGGGGAGAATGGCCGAATTCTGGGTGGTGTCTGCAGCAAAAAGGGGGTGGTAGCTGGCCATTTTTAAGTTATACTGGTACGTTTTGGTCAAAATGGGTATAAATAGGGTCTAAACAATGCTATTTAGCTGTTTTATAGTCATATAACACTGAAAAGCACTAAAATGCACCAACAGTTACTCACTTTTATTGTTTTAGACATGTTGAAATCCCTTAGGGTTGGATTCTGCGGGGTTGGAGGGGGGTTGGGTGGGTGTTGAAAAAATAGTGAGGGAAAGTAACACCCAACCCCCTCCCCTCCAGTTACAGGTATGCTTGTGATTCCGTACTATACTTTGACCATCAGCATTTGTTTGTCGCGCCAGTCGCTAAAGAGTCTAACCATTGACATTTGCACAATATGGCAAGGCACTCACACAAATGTCAGTATATCTTGCAACATACTGACCGCAACCATGTACAATATACAGCTTTGTCAATATACAGACAAGCACACATGCTGGTTGTTTTATGGTATTTTTCATACTGCACAATTGTTGTTCATACAGTGTGTGGAAACGTAATTTACTTTTTGCTTTTTGGGTTGTTGAAAATTTACTATCCTATCTGTTTCGCTGATTGATCCAAGCATAGAAGTACGCAGCAGTTTCAAGACGTCGTTTACGTATGTGTATGTGTTGCGTATGTGTAATTTCGGCTTGCCTGCGGTGCCACGCCACGCGCGGTGGCGTCCCTTGCCATGTCACGTGTTCCCTGTTTACGCACAATGCGCACAGCGCCCTTTCGTTTCTAAAGGCCTGCGACCGTTTTCTCTTAGAATGCCGATTTGCCGATAAGAATTAAGAGGTAGTTCGCCCTTGTGCCACGCCACTGACTGGCACCAACCCAACTTCATTGTCTCTCGCTCCATCAGAAGAGGTACGTTTTTCAAGGAATTTACTCGATTAATCCACTGGTATGCTATGTACATATGTGGTGTGGTGTGAATGAGACGACAAACAAAGATTTTTCAGACAAACAAACCATATTTAGATATTGTTGTTCCTTTTAGTCAATCGAAAGGCGAAGCAATGTGTAGTAGCGTAGATGCTATCTAGGGTTTTCTAAAGGTACCAAGCAGTAAAGTTTACTAATTGCAAAAGCAGTACACGAAACAAGAAAGTTTAGATGGAGCCACCAGAGCCATTTGGCAGCTGGATAGAGCTGCGAGTGGGCGGTGATCGACCGTCGCATCGTTTCGTCATCGCGTCAGCGCCTCTTCTCGACAACCAACTGGAATTCCACGTCATTGCTAACGTGAGTACGTAAGGAGACGATGTTCTTGGCCAACGACGATAAGACTGCATAATGTTGCAAAAAAGTATATGTTGATAATGTCAAGGGTTTTTAATTTTAAAATTGGAATTTTTTAAAATTAATTAAGGTCGCATGCCCGCTACGATTGATTTGACTATTTTACTGCACCAAAAACCAACCAACGGACCAAAAGCTAGCGAAACTTTGAGTACTTTACAATTATTTGTATTTGGCTTCTTCCAACTGAACGAAACTCAACAAAAACAATGTGAAACTTGCGCAAAACTTACGGGAGAAATGGTACGAAAAACCGCAAAAATGTGTGCATGCAACGTAGAACGTGTGTTTGTGCAAAAATGTCGTTTTACCGTGACTAAATGCGTTGGTCCGCCACTTTTAGCCCATCATCAAAACTGCAGCAATTAGAAGTCAACTGGGGCTGACAAGCCAGCAGCCAAGGTCGCTGAACCATGCCGCTATCAAATCTGACCGGCCAGTCATAGTCAACCACCGTGACATGGACTTCTGCATTACGTTCGACTCAGTGCCTCTTCTTCAAGACGACCATGTGATCGTCGAGTACAGAGACTGTGAGATTGGAACTGTGGACACGTTGATTTGATGATGACCCGTGTCACTTGTTGTTCAGCTCTCTTGAGAGTCACCATCAATGGTGCAGTGGGCTCAGAGTTCTATCTGCAGCCGGGCAACAGCTCACCACTGCATCTGATGTTCTCGTCGGAGATTGGGCCAGCAGCGTTTATTATGCACGATGTGTATGAGATGAATGCGGCTCGCCGGAACCACAATACGTCAACCCAAGCGTCTAATCAGACAAATATATCTCTGATAACACCTCCAAGGAGTCCAACGCCGCTCCAACCGTCATGGACACAAACCACCTCAAGTGCGAATCGACGCATGTTCCCTGTTCAGAGGAGGAGCAATGGCCAACCAGGGCCAGAGCCAGCATACCAACCACCAATTCACGAAACCACTGCGCTTTCACAGCCACAACGCGCTCCGCTACAAGCCAGGTCAATTCCGCAGCCAAGATGTGGGGTCAGTCATCGTCATGTCCTCATATAAACATGTACATACATACATATGTACATTCGCGTGCCTGTAACGTGACACTTCTGTACAGGTCTGTTTCGATGCGTTGGCCGCCACGCTGTTTATGCCTTGCGGTCACCTCATCTCCTGTCAGCACTGCTGGGTGCAGGGCAGTGGCGGCGACGAGTCCACCGCGAGGTGCTTCGCGTGTCGAGAGCCAGTCAGCCGTACCGCAGTCTGCAGCCTCAGTAGTATCGCGGAGCAGTGCTTCAACTGTCATGGTTGGCTGGACCAGTCGCAGCTGGCCGCGGCTGGCCCCTGTTGGCACGCCATCGCGTGCCACGAATGCGTGCCAGCTCTCAACAGTCGCAGAAAACGCGGACTGGGTGAGTGGCATCTTTTGTTTTCTTCTGGAGAATTAGGGTGAATAAAACTCATCATTTGCATGACTCCGTCAAGCGATTCCGATCCAACTGAGTAGATGAACATCGCATGTGTTTGCAGAGCAACATTTCAACAATTTCGGTTTTATAAACTCGTTTTTGCCTGCATTTCAGGACCGGCCAAGTGCAACCTGTGCCATCAGACGCTGAAGAAATTTCAGAAAATTCACATAGCTTGATTCAGTTACATTTAACGTTTCTCTTGCAATCTTAGCTTAAAGTTAAATCCTATTCTGGCCTTATTTTTTCTTGTCTGTACCCACTGTTGCCCCCCCCCCAATTGCTTTGCTGTGTAACTGCTACCCCCTGGTACCTAGTGGAGTACCCTTTTTGACTCGAGTTTGCGATACAAGTTGCCTGTATGTATTGCGTGTGCGTACTGCTGTTCCATGGTACGACAAACGTCCGATGACATACGTGTGGTGACGAACGAACAGCATGCAGCACTGCAGCATGCATAGGTACCTGTAACCTGAAGGCCGAGTGTTGTTTTTTTTTGGGTGGGGGGCGTAGCCAAAAGTGTAGTGACACATGTTACATGTATATACAGAATGTGTTGCGACATGTGTGAAAGTCGATGCGACATGAATCTAGCACATAAATGACGTTCACAGCGCTTGCGCTCACTTTTGTTTGTAATTCGTGCACGGAAAAACCTGCGAAGCGACGCCGCAACTTGTACATTATGGCCATTGTGTATCCGATGGCAGGCAAACACGTCTGCGCATCTGATTTAAGCCGCCTAAGCATCGTGGTGACACATGTCGCGATTTTG
This sequence comes from Paralinhomoeus sp. GSCO2_6, assembly GCA_030248085.1. NCBI lineage: Eukaryota > Metazoa > Nematoda > Chromadorea > Monhysterida > Linhomoeidae > Paralinhomoeus > Paralinhomoeus sp. GSCO2_6. Next base: position 11,256 of record JASAMY010003133.1, on the reverse strand, counting down.
TTGCATTAACGCGTTTTCACTCCATTACATTTAGATATACGGTAGGTACCTTCGTGGCGTGTTTTCTACATTTATCTCCGCACAACAAACCATTTCCATTGTGTGTACCTACCACTGTGCCTGCGTACGCTGCACAGTATTCAACAGTGTTTACTTCAACACTTGGTTGCAGCCATATTTACTCCGAAAGTCAGCGTCTCTTCTCGAAAACCAACTGCAGTGGAACATTTGTAGAGTATTGCAAACAGGTTCGTTTGGACAAATAAAAACAGGTTTGTTTGTTGTTGTTTAGCCCATTTTCAATAGGGTCTAGCTTATTTTAAAGAACCTTTTTATACTGACGTGTTCAAATCTGTAAAGTATCTAGTAAGTAAACTAGGCATAGCCATGTAGCGTATAGCTTCTATTCAATATTCGCAGTTTAATTAAAATTTGTATTCTTGTATTATTGTTTATGTGGATCGTTGTGTTTCGCGATTCCTGCTGATAAGTCCTGCTTTTCAGATATTGAAATGAATGTCAAGACGTTCACGTCGCTAATGGCTACAAAGACTGGAAACAAAACCTGTGCCAGATGAAATGAGGTCCCGCTTCGTCACAGCGTCTCGCGTCTTTTCAAATGTTGATGCGTACACTGTTCATTGCATTCATCGTTAAAGCGCCTGCCTGATACGCACTCATAAATGTGCATTTCGCTGTGTGATGTACGAACTGTACAACAAAAAAGGGTAACTAAAACACTAGACATGCGCCTGTCTTTCAATGGTGGTGCACGACACCCAGGATAGTGAGTAGTTTGCCAAAGCACACTGGTTAGATAGACTTTTGTTACTCTATGGGTTTCTGCTGGTTTCCCCCAATGTCACTAATGCATGTCCAAGCGATCATTTGTGCAAGTATAAAATGTGGTTGTACAGCCTCTTTTATTAGCTTTTTTTGTGGTTGCTCGTTTCTTTTATGTACATGACTCTGGGTTTGTTTATTTTATTGTGGATATAACTTTAGACAATTATCGCAATTGCGTCCATCACCACAAGTGCTGCAGTCGTTCCACTAGCACTAGCCCATTCTACGTATTTTTGCTACTTTCAGTCTTAAACTCCTTTGGGCGCATTCTCTTGCACTTAATGTTGCGCTTTTGAACAAGTTTGGACGGTGCTTTAGAAATATGGCATTCCTTTCCTGCAAGTGCTTTGTGATTTGAGAGTAGTCACCAGCAGAGCCCATCTTTCTGCCTTGCAAGGATGACTGGTTGCGATAATTGTCTTGTCTCCATTTGGTGCAGGTACGTACAGTATACATGCGCGTGTGCACGTCTCACTCTCTCCCCTTCCACGTCCCGCTTGCCAGATGAAAGAAACAAAGTGGGAAGCAGCTCCGTGCAATTCTTTTTGACTTGCAGGTGTTCTTCCGTGCTTAGACGCGTTCTTTTTCAGCAGTCCAAAGAATTGTATTTGCAGGGGCGAATACAGGAATTGATTGAGGAGGGGGAGGGTGCAAGATCGTTTCGCCGTTGTACATGAGAGCGAGTAGCTATGGTAATTAAATTTTGATATATATACGCAGGGTAAGGTGTCAAAATATGAATGATCGAATTCAAAATCTAACGAAGTTGGAGCTTGGGTGCAAAGCCGATCTTGTAAGCAGTTGTTGCTCCAACCGGCATCCCACTGAGTCCTTGTGTCCTGAATGACCAGCGCAGCAGAAAAACAGAAGACAGAAAATCAGACGAATTAAATTAACTTTTAATCCAAACTGTAACCTAGGGCGTTATGGTAAGGTGTGTCTTGGAGCGCTCATGGTTTGGTCTGTGGTTAAAGCCCCTCCACTGAGTTACTAATCCCATTGGACAGAACGATGAACGCTCTCATTGAAACCAGCGGCTCCGGGCTTTGGCTGAAATCCGTGTCAGGTGGGCGGCCCACCTTCTCTCGTGGGAGAAGAACGTAAACGCCGCAAATGATACAGTGATATTCGCACTTGGTCATTCCCCAATGTTTTGACATTGTCTATACGCCTCAGCGGTTTGTTGGGATTGCGCCAAATAAAACGGTTTTTCTGCCAAAACAGCCATTTCTGACGTGTCGCACGCAAAAATGGCGCCGCCGGCGCAATTTTCGACTTTTAACACCACACGCGCCACCCCCCCCCCCCTCCAACCACCCTGGAAATCATTTCGGGGACGTGTGCCTCCTAGTCCGTCCCTGTGTAGTTGTTGCGTTCCTTTTTTACAAGCGAAGTAGATGCAGTGCACACTCAAGCTTTGAGAAAGTACGGTACTTGTAAGCGCCTGAGTCACTTCCATGTCTTTGACTCATTCTCCAAACGCACACCAGCGGTCGACCATGCATCCACTACGATGAGTTGGACACTGTTGTTATCGCTGTGCGCTGCTTGCACAATGCGCGGGCGCGCACCTATGTATATGTATATATCTACTAGATATTTTACAATGTCAGCTTGTATAAGCTTGCTAGCTATGGAGCTGTCCGCAGCGCAGCCGGAAGTCGCACGCTTGCGCTCACCATTAACAGCTTAGTGACTAAGCCGCTTTGTGCTACAAAAACGCCCTGTGTCAGGCTTTAGACGCATCGGAGTCGGTTCGGCGTTAATAACTTTTCGCGTAATGTGCAACGTTACAACAAAAATGTCCCAAATTCTCCCAATTCTGGCTGCTGTATTCTGCGTGGCCGCTGCAAAACAGTGCTGTTTGGACAATGGGGCGAATCGACCATTGGGCCAGCCGGTCTCAATCACTGCACCGAGTAAGCAGACCATCGAATTAGACTGCGGCCAACCTCCGGCGGATTGTGACAAGAGCTGCGTGACCGCAATCCAGTGGAAGAGGCTGGCAGGCTGCGAGAGCTCAACTTTCCTGCCAGACGGAAAGAGATACGTGGCAAGTGGAGGGAAACTGACCATTGGTGAGAAGCAGTTTGCTGTTGCACGCACACTGTAATCGACGGACCATGCCACTAATGGATGACCTGCATTTGCGTGTGCAGTGTGTGTACAACCGTACAACGACCCTGAAAACTCAAATCCTATGGACTTCAGAGAGTCTTTCTGCCGTCGACCACGGCTTCTGGGCTTGCGAGCTGGTGTCGCGGTCTGCCGAGCCGCCGCGCGAGCTTGTCGGAGGCGACGCTGCCTTGGAGGAGCAAGAGGCGGTTGAGAGTCGACTCCTGCGACTCTTCGTGATCAACGTGGACCACGCAGGCTGGCAGACGTGCGACATTGCCAACAGAATGGGCGAGGCGTGCGTCGACAGCCACTACGGCTGCAACAAGGTCAAGAACAGCAGGTTCGTGCGTGGCCTGCAATTTGTGTTACAGCTACATACAACCTGTACAAAGGTAACTGATGAGGGTTTTACGCTGACGCGTACACCCTGATTATCTCAAATCGGACGCACGCACGCTTGTTCCACAACGAACGACAACACTGACAACGCTACGCACACGCACGCACATGGCCATACGACCATGGATCGCACTCACCTTTTCAGGGCGCCGCGATTCGACCGTCCGGACTGTCAGGACCTGAGCCGTCTGAAGCGGTCCATTTTCGACGCGCTGCTGCGGGACGAGCAGTCGGCCTGTCAACGGGTTGACTCCGCCAACAAGGCGATGTGTCCCAGCGCCGCCGTCGGGGAGTTGTGCTGCGTCTGTCTCTTCAAAAACTGCAACAAAGCCACAGTCGAGGGTGGCTCCTGGGTGTTTCGAGAAGAGAATTCCGAGACTTGCAGACTCTTGAGAGAGTTGGAGGAGGAAGAAGCGAAGAAGAGTTCGCAGGGACTGAAGGAAAGCGTCGTGATGATCGGTGCGGTTCTGCTGCTGTGGTTTATGTAGCGCGGTTCTTCGTGTGTCGATCGCAAGCGATGAGACTTCAAAGTACATACCTGCGAACAAGCAATGAAGGGGAAGTCTTGTAGTTGGACCATCATGATGTACAATTGCAAAATGTTGGGTTCGTTGCACAATTCTTCGTGCGCCTCGTGCCCGAATGCGTTCCAAGCGACACTCCTCACTAAGGTTGATAATGAATCATTTCAAATTTCCGCCTTAGGACTCTGCCAAACTCTTCAATACTGTCGCAAAACATTTTCAAAGATCGCAAAATTATTTTTGCTAACCGTAGAAAATAGTGCTCTTGCGCTTCGAGCCTTGAAATGGACAATCGTAACTTGTATCTAGTGCTCTCCATTCTGTGCTTTGTGGTCGCTTATTTTTGTGGAACTTACCTTCAAAATAACCAGAGTCATTTGAAGAATGCATTTCTATTCGAAAACGCGTTAGTGCAGGCTTGGACTGACGTGATTCGCTTGCCAGCCAAGCAGTTTAATAGGATTTTATTAGGGTGAGTGAGTGAAATTTGCCTTTGTTGTATAATTGTTATGGAACACGCAAGATTTTTACTAGAATTGCTTTTATATTTCTCTTGGTGTTTACGATAAATTTCGATTTTAGGATAAATTGCTGCGTGGACCTCATTGTTCCAGGGACACTGTTGCTCAAACGGATGAATGTCACTCCTACATCAGGTTCTTTTGTATTTAAATTTATATTTTATATTTGTATTTTTTGAGTTTTGTTTCATGCGCAGCGCAAACGCTTTAGGCAGCTCCGAATATTTTTCGATGAATTCGCTTGCCGAACTGGAAGCGACGTTCTCCCATTTCTTTAAACATGGAGTTGCTGCCGAAAGGTATTGATTGATTAGTTGTTGAAAGTCTCACTTAATTTACATTGTCATAAACTTATAACATTTTACGATATGCCTGCATTTGCCTAGTCTGTTTCGCATGATGTGTAGCAGTCCACTGCAGATGTCCGCCATAATTGGGCCAATGGACAATTTGGGTGGGTGGATGACATGTTGGAAGGTCGCCAATTCTTCGGAAGGTGGGTGGGTTGGGGGGGGGGAGGTTGGGAAATGTGCACGCATAAATCTCACTTCAACTTGTACTTGCGCACGTAAAGGGGCCACTTATAAAGGCCGACAATCTTTTAAATGCTCTACAAATACAAAACATTTCTCTTAGGTACACTGCTGACGCCGCCACTTTCCAGAGTATGATTTCGGCAGCAGAAAGCGATTTGTTCGATAAAATCGAGGTCTTCTGGTTTCTATTTCGTTTATTCAATTTACTTATGACTTGATTTTAATTTAAAATTCCCAAAATTTTAGTACCATATCGGCGGCAATGCTGCTCTAATGGCACAGCGTGTCGCGACAGAATTTCCCGGAAAAACGGTTTTTTATTTTTATTTTTGTTAATGTTATCTACTTCAATAGTTTGCATTACATTTCCGATTATTTTGATCGGCCCGGTTGGGCCTAAGGCGAAATTGCTCTTAAAAGACCTGAACATTGTCACGAAAAATATGACGGCGGTTACCAAGGACGAATTGCATTTGATTATGGAGTACAAGGTACGCTCATTTTCTAGTTGCGCGTCCGTGCGTGCGTGCGTGCGCGTTGCAGATGGGCGAGCGTTGGGGCGAGCTGAGAACGCCGACCTCCACCCGCTTCATCACCTCGCACGATACCTTTAGGTGGGCGGAGGTGGGGGCTGATCGCCTGTTCAGTTGTTGATGGCTAGAGAGAGGGTCGCTTGCAGCTCGAGTACGACCTCGATCGAGCGGTTTTTCGACGCGGCCGAAGAGGCGCCCGAGTTGGTCGTGCTCAGCGGCCTGCATCTGCTTGAATTTCTGCCCGCCGTCCAGTGGCAGCGCAAACTCGCGCTCGTGCAACGCCGCCTCGCCGCCCTCCCCACGGTGCGCGACGCTCCACCCCCCCCCTCCCCCACTACATCCCCATAAGCATGTTTTTGACCCCGCCCCCGCCCTCCGCACTGGGCGGTTGTGATCTGTCCAGAATGGGGAGTCGTTCACCGAAATCACGCGTGAATATGGGGAATTTTTGGTGATAGATTGTTAGTAGACTCCGGACGAGAAACGCGCAAGCGATCGATTGGCTTTTGTTTGGGATATGGACCTAGCCTTTTAATTTTTAACTGTCGTTTTTATTTACAATTCGCTGTTCAGTCCGGCGCGCCCGTCCACCTCGAAGTGGCCAGTATGGCGAGCCGCGAATTCGCTGTGGAGATTCTCACCAGGGTGCATCTATTCAAATTGTGTGTGCTCGTGCGTGCGTGCGTGCGTGCGCGTGCGTGTTGTTTAGACTGCTAATTCTTTAATTTAATCGTCATTGATCGACTCTAATTACTGCTCAAGTAATTACCACCGCTCTCTCGGTTTCAGATACTGCCACTGGTGCACTCCATAGGGCTGAACGAGCAAGAGTTGCTGTTCATGTCGAGCGTGGGAGAGGGCCCGTATTGGAGTGACGGTCCTGCAACGCATGTCAACTCGGCAGAACTGCCCGTTCATAAGATCGTTGAAATTCTCAAGTGGTTATTGTCAGCTAAAACTTATGATGGTGTACAATCGAAGCTGGGAAGAATACACTTTCATTCTTTGAACTTTCACATTATGGTCAGCGCTTGTCAGTCTCTCTTTTCTTACATTCAATATTTTTTAATTGGTAATGCAATATTGCAATTTGTAAAAAAAATCTAAATGAGTGATCAGGCCTCCACCATTTGGTCAGTGTTTGCCTGCAGTTTGCATTGGCAATCATTACATCCCAATCCTAGCTAGTGGTGATGATTAGTACTGTATTATACCGTACTTATGCAAATCCACAGGCGTGGAACCCCGACCACTGGTCGAACATGGAGCGCTCCTTAGCGGCCGCTGCTCGGCTATCGGCGCAGCACGCGTGTCAGGTCGGTACGGTTGTTGTTGTATTAAAACAACTTGAATTTATCCCCCCCTCTCATAATTAGCCCCCTACAAAGGGCCACCTTCTAGCGGCCAATTTTTGCAGCGTTTGTGCATGTGTATGAGCGGTTCTCTTCCGATTTATACCCCCCCCCCCTCATAATTAGACAAATTTGCCATCAGTGGCTAATTCTATGCTTTGCGCTAATGCGTAGGTGTGCGCATTGTATATGTATGAATGAATGCCAAATTTCGAATTGTACAACCGTTACAGGTGGGGCATTTCTCGCAATTGGAGCTTTTCGAAATTCGTACTCAGTCCAACTTTCTTGTGGATGAACTTTTGAATTTGCGCTATACATACGAACCGGAAAACGGGTGGGTGACTCTGTGCTTTTTTTACTGCTTTCTTACCATTTGTACTTTTTCTTGGAATATCTGTCATTTGATATCCTCGTTGCGTTCGTCTATGAGTCATGCCGTCTGGGGGGGGGGGGGGGCTGGGACGATTTCAAAATTTTTGCGAGGAGAGGGACCGCGGATAACATGTAACCGGGTTTTTGAAGTGGGGGGGGGGGGGTCTGGGGGGGGGGGGGGGTGGGGGGGGGGGGAGGGGGGGGGGTCCCAGAAGGGAAAAAAATGTTCCTAAATAGTGTCTAAATAGGCACTTTTCAGTCAAAAATAGCTAAAAAAAGCGTTAAAATAGGCTAGAAATAGCGTTATTTAGCTGTTTTAAGGCCAAAATACACTGAAAAAGGCGAAAAGTACACTACACTGTACAATTTTAGATAAGTTGGAAAACTTCAGGAAAATTCTGGGGGGGGGTCTGGGGGGGGGCTGGGTAGGGGTAAAATTCCGGCTGGGGCGCCCCACCCCCCCCCCCCCCCCCCCCCCCAGTTACATGTATGCCGCGGATGCTGGTCTCGTGGGTGGGGGGGGGGGGGTATTTTCCATTTTTACGCACACGCGTACATACTATTTTTTTTGTAAATGCATCTTAGTTCGCTTGTAGATGGGTGTTTACATAACGTGTAATGCGTTGTATTTGTATGCGTATACAGCATGTGAGTGTCTTGTTGTATATACCGAGATTTGAAACGCGTATACATAAACGGTCTTTCGCCGTCCATTCATTTAGCCACACCGACCCATTACTGGCGTGGACTGCAACGGTTGGAGATTCGAATTCGAAAAACCTAAAGAAATTAAATTTCGCTTTTACGCCTACCCTCATCTGCAAGAAACCAAGGAAAACTGTTGGATTAGGCGACGCAATTTCCAGTACCGCCTTAATGTATTCGCAATTTGACCTGAAATGATTCAGTTAATTCTCCACCCAACCCCCGAAGTGCCAATTGGTGGTGTGGGGTCAAAACATAACGCTGATTTTTCGTTTTTATTTTATAACACGTTTCTCTCTCTTGCCCTTCCTCTAGCCTCTATCCAAAAAAAAACCGAAAAGTGGTGTCAAGAGGCTCTGCACGAAGAAAAAAATGATAGCTGAGCTTTTTGCAAGCAGCGGTGTGGTCAATCAATAATAAATCACAAATTGGGGTAGTGGACATCCCCCCCCGGCAGTGAATTTTTGTGGCTCTGTAGAAGACAGTATGGTGTATATTTCCCATTTTTATCCATTTCTTTGGTACTTTTGTGGGAGAATTGGCGCGTGTCTTTCCCCGTACTACGCTACAAATATAGGCAGCGATGTTTCACTACCCAGGTGTGCGATGAACGCATTTGTAGTGTGAATACCGTAACGGCTGTTCTTGAAATCGCAATATTTTTTAACTATTGCGTTTCATTTTCCTTGTTTATGTCGCGTGTCTTTTATCGCAGAGTGAACCCTATAGTGTATCACTTGCGAGTGCTAACTGAAATATATGTCGCTGGTATGATTGCGCTCTGCTTTTGCGTGTCATTTTTTTATCGTGTGTTTACAAATGAATTGGTGTTAAAGTCTGAATGCGCAGAAAATGCGAATTTGCGCGCCTCTGCGCTGCATGGCGAGATATGAACGTAAACAGTTGATTGAAAGTCTCAAAAGAAAGGAAATTAACAAAAAGCAAAAAGGACAAGTTCAAGAGGCCGCCAACGCCGTGAAGAGCGACTACGCTTCCGTTGTCTTCTTCTCGGACGTGCGTGCGTGCGTGCGTGCGTGCGTGCGTGCGTGCGTGCGTGCGTGCGTGCGTGCGTGCGTGAGCGCTATGAGTGCGTGCTGTGCGTGCGTGCGTGCCCTCTTGTCTGTGTATGTCCATGCGCGCACGTACGTGCGTGTGCTCCGTGGCAGTGTGCCGAGCGGCCGGCGCAGTTCCCTTCGGCCCTCTTCGAGCACCGTCCAATCAGGCAGCTGATCGGATCAATCACCTCCATCTTTGGCTATGATATCAGACAGAACCGCGGCGACGGCTTCGCCACGACCCGTATGCAAATCGAGAATTTCGTCAATAACTACGTGCTCGCGCACGCCCTCCAACTGCTCTATCCCGAGGTGAAGTTCTGTGATTTTGATTGACTGTGGGTGGACCGTCTAATTAACTACCGGGTATAATTGTTGCATTAGGGGCCTCAGTGGCGGATCCAGAAATTTTTGTTGATTTATTTTAGGGAGTGATTTTTTTTTATTTATTTATTTTTTTGTTTTGGGGAGTGATTTAGCAGAATGGGGAGCCCTGTTGAAATTTACAGTTGAAATTGGGCACCCAATCGGTCCATTATTGACAAGTAATTCATCAAATCGGTGCCCCAGTCAAAAGTTTTTTTTTGCGATTTTCGACCACCTGCGCACATTTTTATGCAGAAAAGTAGGTGCGCCACGTTTCTTCTCACACGACCAAGCCATCCCCCCTCTGGGGGGGGGTGCTAGATCCGCCACTGTCGGGCCTGGGGGGGGGACATACAATTTGGAAGGGTCGGTCGATCCATGTGTGGGGTCTGGAAGTTTTTGTGGCCGCACCGTTGCACAGACTTCGCACATTGTCACGTACACACACTAGCAGATACACATGCATCAACACTGGAAAATGTGATCGTATGGGGTATTTTTCGATGGAAGGTGAGGGTGCCATTAGAGGATTTACGGAAAGTGTGGACAGCAAGCGTATGACGTATCGGTTGGCAAAAACAGTCTTGATTGATTCGCTACAGGCGAACTTGCATAATACTGCTTGACTCATTTTGTCTTGTTTGGTTTAATTAATTAATTAATCACTGTTTTAGTACTACAAGAACGTCATTGCTTGCGCCGGGTTCGGAGCCGGCGAGCTAAACGCGCTCGTATTTTCGGGCCACTTAACGATTGTCGAAGGTAGAGACTGTAGTAGGCAGGGTTGCATAAAAAAAAATTTGCAAGTTTTTTTTAAATGAAAAAAAATTGTTTAAATTTTTTTTTTACATTGACTTAGGAGCCATCATTGGTGCCAAATACCTGTACTATAGGATACTTTTAGCCTATTAGAGTGTCAAACACAAGTACTAGTGCTTCCCTAAAGCCTTTAGAAGCGTATTTAGCATCGTTTTAGTCAAATGGTGACAAAGCCGCTGCCTCTAAATGGTCGTGTACGGTATCGCACTATGTTGGGAACCAGTTGGTAACCCCAAAAGAGCTTGGTTTTGGTGCTAATAAGCAAGTTTATGCATGAATAACTACTAATTGTACCATCTAAACACCGTTTGAACGCCTTTTTGCCACTCAAAAGCTAAATTTTACCCAAAAACAGAGAAATATTTTTTAATTAAAAAAAATCCAACTTTAAAAAAAAATTTTTTTTTTTAAAAAAATTTTTTTAAATTGTGCAACCCTGAGTAGGCGTGAATTTTACTCAAAAATATTTCAATCAAAGTTTAGCTGTCAAGATTCTAAAGTTCATCTGCGTGCAGACCGAAAAAACTTACGAGAAATTTGCCTCGGTCGACCTGAGTCTAAAGGCGCGCGCGTCCACTGCCGCTGCCAGAAAGAGAATCCTCAGCGATATGAAGTATGTTTTTTTTTCGTAATTTTCGGAATTAAACTTAGCTATGCCGTCCATCCTCCAATAGTGCCCCCTCTACAGTTGTGGCCCCCTCTAATGGGAACCCGCGGGTACAGTGCGGAGATGTTAAAATAATAGTGGACCCCCTCCAATAGTGGCCCGGATAGGGAGAGATTGGAAGTATGCAGCCCAGAGCAACTATTGTAGGATTTGCAGAATTTTGTTTCAGAGAATCCGGTGCCATATCGCATCCAATTTTGGAAGAGACGCACACGCTGTGTCCTCGTCGTCTCCGTGTGACGGGCCACGAACAGTGCGTGCGCAAGCTGAAAGAAATCGCCAAAGACTACGGTAAGAACGCACGCGCGCATGCACGCAAAGAAACTAGAAAAAAACCGCGCGGCCGTTGTGTAGCCAGGAAGAGATTCACGGCACCCTTACTGCAGAGTTTTCTGACTAGCAGGCATGGGCCGCCAACGCGTTGGTTGCCCTGGCAATGG
>JASAMY010000829.1:0-54687 GCA_030248085.1 Paralinhomoeus sp. GSCO2_6 | reverse complement strand
TATGTGCGTAAAACACAACACAATGTGCCCTGCTTGAGTGTGTTCAAACTCTACTTGTCCTGTTACCAACTTGTTTAGGTACGAGGAAAATAAAGGCGTCTTTCAATCTCCGGCCAGTGCCTATTTGTGAGTTTCTCCTGAAGTCATTGACCTTTGTTGCACCTACAGTATTTCAATCGGTCATACGACACTTTGTTTACACATTTACCTCAAATGCGACTATATATACTCTCCCAAATTGACACTATCCATAATCCATCTATGGTTCAGCAGGCCACAGTGCGTGTTACTGATGGGATCTTGTAATTTTAGCGATTATTCCTTGAATTACAATCGAAACGTGCCGGTTTATGACGAGAGTACGTGGACGCTAGAAAGGTATCAGCTGATCGTCGGATTGGGCATCGCCTGGGTGTTCGTCTTCTTCGTCCTCTTCAAGGGCGTCAAGTCGTCTGGCAAAGTCTGCCTTTTTCTTTGCTTTAGCGAATTAGTAAAGTGCTTTCTTTGCTTTCGCGAATTAGTAATAGCTAAATTAGTTTAATTGGAGAATTGGCGATTCACAATCGCAACTCGTTGTTCAGCCAGGCGAAGATCTCGAATTTTGCTTGGAGAAGGGGGGGGGGGCGTCGTAGGCTGTTGTCAAAACAGGGACGAACTTGAGGGGAGTGGGGGTAATAGAGAGGATACCATGAGCCATTTCATCATTGTCGCTTTCCAGCGCATCACGTTTGCGTTGCTTTCACAGGAAACTGTCTTCAGGTGGTGTACTTCACGGCGACATTTCCCTACGTCTTACTGATCCTCTTGTGCGTGGTGGGCAACACACTGCCGCACGCCAGCGATGGCCTGGAATACTACTTGGTGCCTCGCTTCGAGGCACTCAAAGACGGAGGGGTACGGCGTTTACTAATTTTTGATTTTTCTTTGGTAATTGGTGGCATACAATATCTGCTGAAGTACACACGTGCGTACAAACGTACCGTACTCTCGATTGAACGTGACCCTGTGACATCTGCATCATATGTACCGAAGAAGACAATTTCAGATCTGGGCTGACGCAGCGCAGCAAATTTTCTTCTCTCTCAGTTTGGGCGGCGGTGGACTCACGACGCTGGCGACTTACAACGAATTCGACAACAATATTGTCAGGCACTGTGACTCCATAGTTACAATTTTTTTTTCCAAATGTGCGACTTTGTACAGCGACTTTTCCTAATTATAGAGACTCATTAATTGTGGTTTTTGGTAACTGTCTGACGAGCTTCTTTATCGGCTTTGTAATCTTCCCGATTATCGGCTATATCGCCTACAGACAAGGACTATCAGGTTGGTGCGTTCATGCGTGCGCGTGCACGCGTGCGTCTCTGTTTGTTTGTGCCATGCATGTGGAGATGTGCTCTCGTTGTCCAGTTGTTGTCGTACGCGGTTGTCCAGTGATCGATTTGGGTATTCTCATCTTTCGGTAGATAAAACTGCACAAATAACTCAGTTGATGGTCGCGCATAGCATCGTTCGCAATTTGGACGGGAGGAGGGCAAACTTTAAAATTTTAAATGTCAAAATTCGTTGTTCCTCTACTCCGGTAACTTGGCCAAAATTTTTAAATTTTCAAATTCAAAATCAGAGTTATAACTAGCAACTCAACGCCAATCATTTTCAACTTACTCAATTGTTCAGTCGCAAACGTCGCTGGCGACGGCCCGGCGCTGGCGTTCGTCACGTACCCCGATGCGATCTCCACACTGGGAGCGCCCTGGAGCAAGATCATCACCATCCTATTCTTCTTTATGATGATCCTGCTGGCGATTGACAGCGAGGTGCGCGCGCGCGCGAGCGAGCGAGCGCGAGCGCACGCACGCACGCACGCACGCACGCACGCACGCACGCACGCACGCACGCACGCACGCACGCACGGTGTGTTGACGTCTCAGCTGGTGATCGTCGAGGTGGTGGTGACGGCCGTGGTCGACGTCTTCCCCAGCACCAACAAGAACTGGATGCGGCGCGCCGCCGTCGTCGCCGGCGTCTGCCTCTTCTCCTTCGCTATTGGAATACCTTTCTGTACAGGGGTGAGTCATCACTGACACTAAATGACTCATCAGTGAGACAGGCACGAAGTTGGTCTGTAACCTGTACCTGTAACTTGGGGGGGGGGGGTGTGATGGTGTGTGGTGTGACTGTAGTGGAATAGAAACAACTCACCCCCATTCAGCCTCCTCCCCAGTATATTCGAGTATTTTTCGATCCCCATGAAGCCCCCTCCCCCGCTTCAGCATTGGACATGATCCAGAACATATCTACATTGTTTTGGTTTGGGTTGCAAGCAACGGTCTGTTCAAGTAAGCATACGTTCTTGACTGCTATGCCCATCGCTGTCTTTCGGTGCTGGTTTGTTGAAAACGAACCAACAACCAAAACACTTCTTCTTTCAGTCAGCGCAGCCACTGATCGAGATGATGGACACGACGGCAGGCGGCTGGACGCTGGTGATGGCGGTGGCGATCGAAGTGATGGTCGTCAGCTGGGTGTACGGCCTGCCAAGATTCGTGGCCGACCTGAAGATGATGCTGGGCAAGCCTCCAGACCGGTTCTGGCGCGCCTTCGGCTATCCCGTCAACCTGTTCTGGAAGGCCAACTGGTTCTTCATCACGCCTGTCATGCTCACGGTTTGCTCATTGACTCTGATCCGGCGATTGGACCCGAATGATTGACCGACGGAAGATAATCTGCCTCGCGAATCTCTGTCTGGCTGAAAAAGAGTAATGGCATTCCAATACAAATTCTATAGCATTTTCCATGCATTTGTAGGAATTCTTGGAATGTTTAAAGATAGTCGTAGCGATTGCTAGATAGATAACAACCTAAATAGTTTCGACAAATTCAAGCCATTTTAACTTGCTTCCAACATTCAACGTTCAACATATTTCCGAAGAAGCTGACAATTCTGTTGTTTGACATCGTTTCTGTGTATTGAGAACCTATTGCCTGTAAGTGACTGAAGCAATTCGGATGGAATGACACACTTCGATGCGGCCAACTCGGTAAAGGGCAAAACACACACCTCCGTCCCGGACCGGTCGGCACCTTTCGTCCCGAGCCGGTCCCGCGGGCGCGCCTATCAAATGCACGGTATCGATTGGCTGCCGGTCTGACTTCTAGAAATCTGAATTTGGACCGGCAGCCAATCGATACCGTGCATCTGATACGCGCGCCCACGCGACCGGCTCGGGCCGAAAGGTGCCGACCGGTCCGGGACGGAGGCGTGTGTTTTGGCCTTAAGAAAAAGTGGTAACAATTCAGGGGATCATCATCTGGAACATCTATGGCATCGCCACCGAGGAGTACATCAGCTTCCAGGGCCGCTCCTATCCCCAGTGGGGTCTGGCCTTGGGCATCGGGGTCACCTGCTCTGTCATCGTATTCATTCCCTTCTTTATGGTCGTCTATCTGATCAAGGCCGTCATGAGAGGAGAGGTATGTATATGCATGGAGTGGGATAGAATACTGCATGAACTGAATTGTATTCTGGCATGTAGTCACGATAAGCACACAAACAACTCCATTTTCAGTACCGATGGCTGATTCAACCGATGGAAAATTGGGGACCGGCCGATCTGTACACCCGTCAAAGAGTTGGTAGGCCACCAGTTCTTCAAACTCCAATTTTATCTTGAAATATTGTTAAACTTCATCTTCATGACGCACCGATTCCAAATCTCCGAGTACTGTCCTCTTGCACTCCTCGCATTTTCTAATTCGATTGCGCCAAATTCAAATATTCTTGTTCCGCCCATTCTACAGCGCGGGAGCATCCGTTCCGCCACAAGATGCCTTACGTGATCAGCGAGGACTTCTCCTCGCCTTATGCGGTGCACGGCAACACCGATTCCGGAGCCGCCAACGGCAGTTACCTCCCTCACTCGGGCGAGGGCGGCTACGCTCCCTCCGCGGACGACGTCAGACCCCTCTCCTTCTATCACAAGCACAGCGCCGACTGAGAAGATTTGCGAACTCTCTTGCGCAGTGAACATAGAACGCCACGCATTTTGGTGTCACTTGGTTGGCCACGGCACATGATACGGTACAGTAGCTAATTTGACCTTTCCTGTTTTTGAGAAAAATAATGCATGTAATTTTATTGCGAATAAAATGAAAAATCTTTGAACAGGACAGGAGGCAGGAATGTGCCAACCAAAAAAAATCGAAAGAAGGGGGGGGGGTGCTTCCTCCAACAAAGCGCCACAAAACAGTACGGATTAGCGTTTTCCAAGAAAAACAGCTTTTTGAAAATGAAAGGTGATTTTTAAAACTGCGTAATTTTTTTTGAATGACTTTTCAATCCCCGATCGGATCGCCGTAAAATTTTGAACCATAGAACGCGTAATACTTTAGCGTTTTGTCTTGAAAAGGAATGGTCAAAATCTGATTTTGTATCCGTGATGTAATGGTCGTTCACAGATGAGGTCCATTTGCCCATTTTGACTGGAGCGCGCAACATGAATTCAGCTCTCAAAACGCTTCTCGACTTGGCCAATCTCTTAAAGCTTGGGGCTGTCTGCAAAATGTCTGTCTGCAAGCTGGCGTTAATGGTTTCAAGTTTTGAGATTTGCGTTATATAACTGTTGCCAGGTTCAAATGTGATGCAAAAAAGTTACGCATTGCTACGTGTAAGACCTGTTACTAAAAATTCTTTCTTCAGAGTCTAAAATAAAAATCCAAAAGACAGCGATTGCAGTGAGTGGCCTGACAATCGAAGAAGTTAGCCGAGGCGGTTCTAAGCCACCCATTCCCAGCCCAAAGAAATCTGACCATCTTTTGTTGAGAAGCGAACCACTAAACTCTCAGACTTAGGTAGATTTTCAGTTCTTTTCATCTGCAACTCAGTAAGCAGATTGAACGGAAGAAGGCGACTGTTCTCGCAAGAAAATCGAGAACTGGCCAAAAACCGTTAACGCCAGCTTGTAGCGAGTAAATTTTCCTACTTAGCAATCAGCTTTGATGCAAGTTCGAGTCCGCCAGCGGCGCGTTGGCGAGCGGCGGCGAGTACGCAAGAACTGAACACACTGAACGGGGCGAGTGACACACCCCTCCTCTGCTAAACACCGACGACGTTGGTTCATAGTTAGTTCAAGGCTTGTTAGATAACGCGTTACTACCTACCGTTGCGTCTCGTGATGCAATCGTTCGTTCGTCGTGCGATTCGCGTCTGCAGCCAATTTGAATTCAATAAAGAAAGGTCTTGGACGAAAGGACGACACTGAAGAAAAACGCCAACATGGGTCACGTAAGGATGTTTTAAATTCGAAACAAGCATTGTGCGCAGTCAACCTTGACACAGTGTACAGTTTGAATAAATTGTTCGTTGAAATGGCAACGAATTTGTGAGTCAGGCAAACCCTAAAGCGGAGCTGAGACCTTATACTGTACATATAAACGTGCGCAACTCCATGTTTCCCAATGGGTCAACGTTTGCTGAGGTACTGATTCAACAACCATTCCTAGAAGCATGAGCAAAAAGCGCTTCACTTGAATTTGTTGCCTTTCATTCAAAATTTCGGTGCTTCGGCAGGGATTGGACGGTGTTTGGCTTCCTGGATTTCTTTAGCGGTGCCGATTCCTTTGGAATCGGTGAAATCGCCGCACAAGCTTCAATGATACGACGCCCCGTTATTGTCTCCTTTGTTGCATTGGAAAATGCGCTGTTGTTGCATTGCAGAATGGTACACTACCTTGCTTCTTTTAGTCCAAAAGTCTGCATTGCAATTGCCAATAAAGGAGGCAGGAGGGAGGACCTCCACATTTGTGCGTAGGTACACAGGAATGCGCTGAGGCATCCACGCTGCACCCTCCCCGCCCTAATACAGGGCCAAAGGAGTCAACCTTGCTTTATGGCACCCTGCCTCTGTGTAGCTGGGTAGCCCAGTAACAGAGGGGAGTGTGTGACTGGCTGGACCGACGCGCGTACTGGCGAAGGCACTAGTGCGTTCGCAGTACGAGATGGAAAGCACGCCGCGGTAGTACGCCAGTGGAAAATAACGCAGACTTTCAGCAGCGTTATTTATCGCAAAAATTGCGGAAAGACCCAGAAATTTTTCTCCCAGGTTGGACACGTCCGATTCCTATCCTTAACCATGCGTTTTCCCAGGTTTACCTAGAAATTTTCCTCCCAGATTGGGCCCTATCTTTAAGCATGTGTTTTCCCAGAAATTTTGCTTGAGGACCCAGAAATATTATTGCTGCTTCATTTTTTTTAATGAATTTTTTAAGATAAATGTAAAAATGCGGTATTTTCAAATTGGTCTTAAGAATGCTAAAAAGTCTTGGCCCGATCCGTCAAGCCATAAAGGAGAACCGGTCGATAACAGACAGACGGACGGACGAATGGACGGACGGACGCCATTACGAAATTTATCGTCCGTATATGAACTCGCCGCGCTGACGCTCAGCGAAAAAAATAGCCACCACACAATTAGCCCCCTCCCTGGAGGTCTTTCTGTCTATGAGACCCCCCCCCCCACAATAAGGAACACTAAAAACATTGTTTGTATGCACTAAAAACATGAGAGTATGTGAGAGGGGATGAACGGGTGCGCAAGCGTGTGCGCAGTACATTTGTACATCCCGTTAATACCCCAATCAACGCCCTGGACGTTCATTTGTTCAACCTACCCTCTACCATGGGCGTTTATTGAAAGGGGGGGGGCGTTCATTGGAGGGGGCGTTCTTTGGAGGATATACCGTACCTTATGTGCATGCAAGTAGACCCTTGGGGGCTAATTATCGGGTTTACAGTAGTTTTATTTCGAACATTAAATCGCCATTGTTATCATGAAGAATTGAACTCTTTGAGAAGTTTAGAACGACCGCGAGCAGTGGGGCAACAAAATCGACTTCCTGTTGTCATGTCTGGGCTACGCCGTCGGCACGGGCAACATCCTGCGCTTTCCCTACATCACGGGTCGAAACGGAGGGGGTACAGTGTTCATTGCGTACTTATAGACCAGTCTGAGAGACGCATTAGAGATGTTAGGCTTAGGCTTAGGCTGGGGCTTATACTGCACAAGCGTCGTATCGGCTGTGCTAGCAGCGAGTGAACAGAAAAATGTGCACAGAAAAATTTGTAGAAATGTTATTCTGTAAAATTCTTTGATGGTGAATTTAAATGAAAAATCTTCATAAAACTTGAAGTAAAAGAATTAACAAGTTTAAATTGAATATACTGTACTCGCTTTTGGACATACCATTCACTCTCCATACCAGTGATTGTCGACTTTTAGCCGCGTTTCTTATTCCTTACGTAATAATGATGTTCTTCGCCGGTCTGCCCAGCTTCTACTTGGAACTGGCCATTGGTCAGTATGGGCAGGTCACTCCATTCAAGCTCTATAGACGAATGGCGCCGCTGTTTACCGGTGGGGGGCACACACGCACGCACGCACGCACGCACGCACGCACGCACGCACGCACGCACGCACGCCCATTTGCCAAGAGTGTAGGTCTGGGCTACACGATGATACTAATCCAGTTCTACACGGGCGTCTACTACAACATGTACATGGCTTGGTCGCTGCTGTACATATTCGACTCGGTTAAGTCCCTCTTTACGGGCGACACACTTCCCTGGGTCGACTGCAAGGAAAAACCCTACGCTGGACTCAGAAAACTGGGTACGCAGTATACCGTGAGTTGGCCACGTACTGTAATTGGCTCCCGTTAGAAACTAATGTACACAAAAAAATATATTCGTCTGATCTACACTCCAAATGCCGTAAACCCTATAATAAGCCCCCTCCCTATCTATATTACTAAAGCACAATGTCTGTCTGTCTGTCTGTCTGTCTGTCTGTCTGTGTGCAACGCAGCGCAGAGAGTTGTGCTGGATGGATTGAGCTGAAATTTTGTATGAACCTGCCGTGGGAAACTTCACCGTCATTTAAGGGCCGGATTTGCGATAGCTACCGTAATCCGTGAGTTATGCAAATTTCGCATACGTGTTTGATCGAATTTGAGAATTCAGTGTCAATTCTGCTTGGGATATATGTAATCGACCGTGCTGATCACGAATATCACATCCGTTTTTCGGTGCGATACCGTAATCGCGAGATACGACGCATTGAATATGCAAATTGTGTTTGATCGAATTTGAGAATTTACTGTCAAATCTGCTTGGGATATATGTAATCGACCGTGGTGATCACGAATCTGGCATTCGTTTTCCAATGCGCTACAGTAGTGACAAGATATGGCATTATCCTTTTCTACAGTAGTATGACTGTTTGTGGGTTCTGTGTGCAATGCAGCAGAGAGTTCTGCTGGATGGATTGAGCTGAATTTTTGCTTGCTGGCTTGCTTGGCACATTTTACCATCAAAATAAGAGTGACACTACTGAAGCTGTCGTAATCCATGTGTTATGCAAATATAAATAAATTATATGATAATACAGCGCATTTTATGCGTGCTTCTGACTTATCAGAAGTGTTTAGAAAACCATTTCACACAGATCAATGGCGTAGTGGTTATGATGCACGTTACTTTTCTGGAGGTCCTGGGATCAAACCTCTGCCATAAAAATACTTGTAACTTTTTTGTTTATACCTTTTTTGTTTTGCACGTGTTTATGCTATAAAAACTTCGAACTTTTTATTATTTTTTACTGTGTTTTGCAGGTGTCAACGCTATAAAAACTTGTATTACACGCACACGCACGCACGCATGCGCGCACGCATTAGCACGCACGCACGCACGCACGCACGCACACACGCACGCGCGCAAGCACGGACTCGCGCACGCACGCACGCACGCACGCTCGCACGCACGCATGCACGCACGGAATATGGCTCAAGTTGAGGGTAAAAAGGCCCGAACATACCTATGCAAACGCGCACACATGCACGCATGCACGCACGCACGCACGCACGGATTCGCGCACGCACGCAAGCACTCACGCACGCACGCACGCAAACGCGCACGCACGCACGCACGCTCGCACGCACGCACGCACGCACGGACTCGCGCACGCACGCACGCACGCACGCACGCACGCACGCACGCACGCACGCACGCACGCACGCACGCACGCACGCACGCACGCGTGTTAGCGTTTTAGTGGTGCGTTGTTTTTGTGGTGCGTTGTTTTGGTTTTTTTTTTCTGTTGGAAACGGCTGAAAACAATTGATGCGTCCGCGTTCGCTGCGTCCGATGAACACTTTCTTAATTTTAGGCTTAGTCCAGACTTTGCTTTAGTCCAGTCATGTTTAGGCTTTGGCTTTGGCTTAGACTTAGGCTTCGCTTAGACTTAGGCTTCGCTTTGGTTTCGGATGGAGCGGATGCGGACGCAACAATTTTGCCAAAAAACGACGTAAGGGAGACTCAAGCCCAAGCCTGCCGAAAAACGTCCGCCCACAGCCTGCCGGAAGGGAATTGGAAGCGTCGGACAGCGATCCTAGCTTAGAGCAGGTCCAAAGGCCTTGCACAAGCAGGCAGGATGAGAGCGCCGCTTTGGCAAGTCGCTCCAAGAGGAAGAGAGGCCGTTCACAAATTTCGACGAGTTCTACAGAGCGGTCAAGGAGCTTCAGAAGAAGTGTATTATTTAGTTTCTCAATGGCGCTCAAATGTTTTGCGGTGCAATTACCTATTTATAGCAGACTGCCGAGCAGTCGGCGGCGCGTGCACAAGCCGATCGGGAAGCAGCAGCACTGCGCCTGCAGATCACGATGCATGAACATATGCGAGCAACCATGCAGATTACAAAAAAAGGCAATTATTATTAGCTGGCTCTGAAGGGCTGATTAAAACAATTAGCCCGCCGCCACAAAATATGGGATTTATGGTGTCTGCCCAAGATGGTATAGTGTCAAATTTTTACTATCGAATGTAATGACTGGACGCAAGAATGAAGCGTTGCAACAAACAAGGTGCAACAAACAGTAAAATGTTTTCCTGTATTGCAGAAGTGCATTGGTTGCATTGGTTGACTTCCTTTGGCTTTTGCTGCAGCACTTTACATATTCGTCATTGTTGCTTTTCAACTGAGCATTTGCAGCATGATTTTATGACACATTGTATTGATGATGAGACACTACTGAGGACAAAAAATATAGATACTGAACCACTTTGGAGTACTTTGCAAGCAGGAGTCCTGAGTTGAAGCGGCTAGTAATTATACACCCTCCGAAGACAACTTTGAGTTTATAAGCCCCCGCCCCCTATGATAACGCCCCCTCCCTAGGTAAATGGACCATTGTGTGAAAGGCAAAATTTTCTAAGTCTCGGTGTATGTATATTGTATAGTCGCGTATGTGTACGTACAGTATGTACATGTTATGTGCATGTGAGACTGTGTGAGAGAGTGTGTTGGAGTGGACCAATGTATGTGCGCAGCGTCTTTTTCCCTTAAAAATCGCTTCCACGCGCCTTTCCAACCGCAAAGCTTCCGACAGATCGACACATCCAGTTTAAAAGCCCCTATAATTAGATCCTTCCTATAATTATACACCCTCCTAGAGCTCGAGCAAAACAATTAGCCTCCATGGGGCTAATCATAGGGCTTACGGTATTTTAGGGGCGCTTGTAATTTGAACCAGTGAATGAAGTTGCAAATCTTTCTTACGACAGTTGAGTGAGTTGTAGGACATTAAATCACCTTCGGCAACGGCCAAATACAAGTGAGATGCTAGTGTTGACATGTCACAATTGGACCAAAGAATTGGAACAGAGAGTGTTTGCATCGGTGGCTTCCATTGACAAACAATCCTCGTCGGCGAGTTCCATCTGTGGGCGTCGGCGATGTGGGGCTGTGGCGTAGTCCGCAAGGCGTTGGATTCCTGACCGTGAGGTCGGGGGTTCGATTCCTTGCTGGGCAAGGCCACGGCTACCCCCTTGGGCAAGGGGTTTAAACCACAGCTCCGGTTTCTGGCTGTACCGTGGCTTCGGCCAAAAATCAGTGCCAGGTGGGGGCCCACCTTGCCTCGCGGCAGAAGAACGCCCATTGTTATTTATACGGCGCCGCCCTGTGATCTTGTGATCCAGCTTATGGCCATTGTGCTGTGTCGGTGGTTGTCGTCAAAAATAAAGTTTTAAAAAAAGTTTAAAAAAAAATAATCAAGAATCGAACTCGGAACCACGCGCGCACCATCACTCTGCGCGCCGCTCTCTTCTTAATCTCAAGAAAGTCGGAAGAGATGCCGAATATGATGCGTGTACGCCCTCCAACCCGAAGCTCTGCAAATGCGGCCGGGACAAGTCTCGTTGCACTTGCAACAAAGCCGAGGCCGCTGGCAGTGGCGCTGCTCCGAGCGCCATTGAGCAGCAGTTCCAACTCATGAGAGACTACCTCGAGGCGAAGTTCGTCGCCATGGACGAGAAGTTCACCAAGTCCGTCGCCGCTGTCGTTGTCGAGGCCGTGGCGGAGGCGATGGCTGCTGCCCGGCTGGAGATCGAGCAGTTGAAGGAGCTCGTCGAGGCGCTGCGAAGCCGCATTGCTGAGCTGGAGTCCAAGCGCCAGGAACCACCGCCTTCCTCCAGCGGGGAACCCGATGTCGCTGCGCAGTCTCGTCCGTACGGCGCGCCGCCGGACTTTTTCCAACTGCCCGTCGTTTGCGGACGCCGTCGCCAAAGCTGTGGAGCACCAGCAGCAGAAAGAGAAAAGCCAGATCTGCAGTTTGGTGATTTCTTTAAATTTCCAAACTCATTACGAACGCGTGGTCATTCGTTCAAATTGCGGCACCCTCAGCAGCGCACTCTCTGCCGGTGTCGTGCAACAAGTTGACCGGATGTTGACCGTTGACCATACGGCGTTGGCCGACTTTCTAAAGAAAACCTCTCTGATTTTTTGACGGTAGGTTTGTAAACCGCCATAACCTTTGGCGTCTTTCCTGCCCCACCCCACGTAACGATCAGCCAGTCTCAGTCAGTCTAATGACTATGTACAACGTACAACAGTGCATCAGCGTCGCCTACACACGCGTCAATTCGTACGACGATCGACGGATCGCCTTCCCTCGAGCGTGTACAGATCGCATTATCGTGCTTGGCGTGTAAGCCTAATTCGCGTGTACGTCTGTCGCGTGTCCGAGTACTTCGCGTGTACGTGTACCTCATGTGTTTGCGCATTGCCTATACTTGGTGAACTACCGTAAATCCTCCAATAGTGCCCCCGGGGCACTATTTTTTCAACCTCTCTTTACCCGGGGGCACTATTGGAGAGGGGGGCACTATTGGAGGGGGGCTTCTATTATTTCAACCTAAAAATTTTGAATGGTAATGCTAGTTTCGCTGTCAAAATTGCCGATTTTTCGGTGATTTTGATCACTTTTGCCACATTTATTGGTTGATTTACCATTAATAGTTGCTGAAACGTACTATTATTGGTTAGCAGTAGTGTGTATACACGATGTAAATGTAGTTACCACTATATTTTTGCCCATAAATGGCACATGGCACAACATACCCCTTACCCCGGGGCACTATTGGAGGGGGGCTCTATTATTTCAACCTTGCCATACCCGGGGGCACTATTGGAGGGGGAGGCACTATTGGAGGGGGGGCTTCTATTGGAGGATTTACGGTATGCTTTTTGCTTTTTGGTTGCGTTGATGCCTCCCTACATGACAAGCGCTATTTTCTTTTGACGGTTGTATAGTAACGTGTTGGGTAAAATACAAATCAGGGTGTACGCGTCAGCGTACAACCCTAATATGTGACCACTTCTCAATGCGGGTTTTTGAATTTTCGATCGCCCATAACTTTTGATTGCCTGAACGGATTTCGACGCGTTATGGCGCAAATGAACCGCCTTCTTCTGGGGCATCGAACGCGCCATAACGCGTTTCCTTGCTTGACTGTAAGGGGTCAATAGTTCCAAAAATGTTCCAATTTTGCGGCTTTTTTTTTTCGTGTTCTCCTCCCAGTTTTTGGAGCACTGCTCGCGAACGCCAAAAGCAATCGGGATGAAACTTTGCGCGTATGGGCGACCCATGGCAATAATTTGTGGTGCCAAAAGATTCTTGTCTAGACTTTGTATATCCAGAGATATTGCCGATTTTATGCTTTTTTGAAGGACCCGAAAAGTTTGTGCCCTATAGGCGCTCCAACCGTTCGTCGCAGAGCTTCGCTATAAAGGGGAAAGTTGATGGCCAGGACCTAACTTAGAAAAGTTTCAACAATTGGACCGCATTGGACGCACCAAAATACATCTCCCCATTATACCAATGAGATAAAATGGCGATATTTCGGTGTGGTTAGCTCGGATCGCTTTGAGGTCAATAATAAAGTTGATCACAATTGGTGTGGAACATTTCATTCCTTAGTGCCAACGCGCTCCAACGCACCAAAATATTTTCAATTCCGGGAAAATCGCTATATCTCGATGTGGGTACGTCGGATCACTTCGGCTAAAACACAAAAGTTGACCGCCTGCACGCGTAGATCATTTTGAATTTTTACATCCCTATGCTCCGACGAACCAATATGGCACTGCAGATGTGCACGCACGCACGCACACCTTCAAATGGGCTGCTTCACCAACAACTCGATGTGGGTAGGTCGGATAATTTCGGTTAAAACACGAAAGTTGACCGCCTAGTCATGGCGATCATTTTCATACTTTACATCACTATGCTAAAATGCAGCGATATAGCACAACTGCAAGTGCAGGCACGCACGCACGCACGCACATAATGTACCCCCTATGGCGCAGCACTATAGCAAAACTGCACGCGCACGCACGCACACACACGCCGGGTGTACACCGTATCAGAGCGGATTTTGGATTTTTTGATCGCCTATAACTTTTGATTATCTGAACCGAATGTGGCGCGTTTCTATACGATGCGTGTCTCCTACTGCGATTGAGGGATTCCACCAGACACGCTACATTTGCTTTTTTTTGGTACGCTGGGGCATGTGTGCGTTCTGGTCTGCTGCTGTATGTCTGTATGTGCGTGTGTGCGAGCGTGCGTGCGTGCGTGCGTGCGTGCGTGCGTGCGAGCGTGCGTACGTGCGGGCGCGCACACGTGTGTGCATATATGCGTGCGAGCGTGCGTGCGCGCCTGCATAGTTTTGCATATCAATGCTTGTCTTCCGAAAAAACACTGTATTAAGGAAAAATTTGCAGGTGGCTGCAAAAAAAAGGTCCAGTTTGAAAAAGAGGGGTATTAATCAAGGCACGCCTCAAGCCACTTACGCTTTGCAGCTGATCAACTTCAGTTTGAACAAACCGTGTATAAAAACTGAACCAAACTAAGCAACACGTCACATATTCGGCATTTTTTTGTGCGAGCCACCCTCATTCAGCCAAAACGCAACGGCAACCCTTTCACATCTCATCTCTCTCTGACAATGCATTGCCATTGGCCATTACCATGGACCTGGCACAGCCAAACTTCCTGGATAAATAATCGGCACCCTGCTAACATTTGTGACATGTAGGTTGCCACTGCAGTTAGTGATGTGTAGGCAATGCATACATACTGTACTGGCTCCATTTGTCATTCCCCTTTTGTCATTTCATCCAATGATGACCTACAACGGTTGCATAGTGCAATGCACCATTTTACATCTTGTGCGTGCGTGCGTGCGTGCGTGCGTGCGTGCGTGCGTGCGTGCGTGCGTGCGTGCGTGCGTGCGTGCGTGCGTGCGTGCGTGCGTGCGTGCGTGCGTGCGTGCGTGCGTGCGTGCGTGCGTGCGTGCGTGCGTGCGTGCGTGCGTGCGTGTGCCTGCTTGCGTGCGTGCGTGGGTGCGTGCGTGCGTGCGTGCGAGCCTGCGCGTGCATCGTGTTCCATGTGCAAGATCATGGGGTCCTTCCTGTCTGTCTCACAACCAAGTGTGCATTCTGTAATGCGGCATATGCAGTGTGTGTAGGTCCTAATAATTGCCACTGCACCTTCGTATGCAGCCGAACACAAAAAAATGCCAAATATGTGACGTGTTGCTTAGTTTGGTTCAGTTTTTATACACGGTTTGTTCAAACTGAAGTTGATCAGCTGCAAAGCGTAAGTGGCTTGAGGCGTGCCTTGATTAATACCCCTCTTTTTCAAACTGGACTTTAACAAAATAGCGTCACATATTCACCTTTTTTTTGCAGCCACCTGCAAATTTTTCCTTAATACAAATACAAACATTCTCTACCACTAGGCGATCCGCTGCCGTTTCATGCACTCTAGGCATAACCCGAAGTCTGCGACAGCAAAATAGATTTTAGGTTGCGCTGATTATTCGGTGTGCGGTGCGGAGGACGCTGACGATCAGCACAAGATTATCAACCGAACGAAGAATTTCGTTCTGTTCGACGAATGTTACCAATGGAGCGATTTCAAAATGGTTCCAAAAGCGAAACCCGACAAGGGATACGCCAAGGACTACTTTAAAGACTGGACCTTTAACGAGACTTATCTCTTTACGAAATGGTGAGCAAAAGATCAGGTTACCGCACTTATGGTACCGTAAATCCTCCAATAGAAGCCCCCTCCAATAGTGCCCCCCCCCCCGACCGCGGGCAAGTGAATTTTAAATTCGCGCCAAAATCAAATATTGAATGCTACCCAGTTGCATTAACAGTACGTGCATGGTGTGTAATCATGTGTGCAATACACGTATTTTAATTAAACTTTTAAATTCCGGCTACCTGTGTGCATTTTAAGGCGTTTTAATGGTCAATTTTGTTGCAAAATTGCGTGCAAAAAAGAAATTAATAGTGCCCCCTCTTGAGAGACATTGAAACAATAGTGCCCCGGGGGCACTATTGGAGGATTTACGGTATGTACCTATATACACAGGCACAACAAAAGCCAGCACACAATGTATGTGTATGCGTGTATGATACCTGTACGTGTGTGTGCGACGCAACGCAACAAACACATTGTGCTTGCGTGCGTGCGTGCAGATTATACTTGTCCTCTTACCACCTTTTTTAGGTACGATGAGAATAAAGGCGTCTTTCAATCGCCAGCCAGCGCATATTTGTGAGTTTTCCGAACTGTAGGTCACTGGCCTTTGTTGCAATTTGTTTTGTTTTCCTGTCATACTTGTACGTATACGGTGTGTTCTGCTAACCGCATATAGCCACTACCCTCTCCCCAAATTGAAAATCCTTCATCCATACTCATCAACAGTTCGGTCCACAGTGCGTGCTAGTCTTAATTTAGGGATCTCCGAAATTTCAGCGATTATTCCTTGAATTACAATCGAAACGTGCCGGTTTACGACGAGAGTACGTGGACGCTAGAAAGGTATCAGCTGATCGTCGGATTGGGCATCGCCTGGGTGTTCGTCTTCTTCGTCCTCTTCAAGGGCGTCAAGTCGTCCGGCAAAGTCTGCGTTTTTCTTTGCTTTTATTAATTTGAGAATTGACGAAAGATAACGATTCACGTGCGCAGTTGTGTTTAGATAGGACTAGCCGCTTCAACTCAAGACTCCTGCTTGCAAAGTGCTCCAAAGTGGTTCAATATCAATATTTTCATGTCCTCAGTGATGACTCATCATCAATACAATGTGTCATAAAATCATGCTGTGAATGCTCAGTTGAAAAGCAACAATGACGAATCTGTAAAGTGCTGCAGCAAAAGCCATAGGAAGTCAACCAATGCAACCAATGCACTTCTGCAATAAAGGAAACCGTTCTAACTTTTTTGGTGTAACTCTTTATTCAGTCATTAAATACGGGTATCCTTCAATTGTACCAATTGGGACAAAACGCAATTGTTGCGTCCGCGTCCACTGCGTCCAAAAATATGAAGCCTAAGCCTGTGTGAAGCCTAAGCCTAAGCGAAGCCTAAGTGAAGCCTAAGCCTGAGCATAGACATATGCCTAAGCATAAGCCTGGACTAAGCCTAAGCAAAGCCTAAAATTATGAAAATTTTCATCAGATGCAGTGGACACGGTGGATGCTGACGCAACAACTGATTGTAGCCTAAATTGGGCACATTGTAGCCTAAATTGGGCACTATACCATCTTGAGCAGACACACCATAACCCTTAATTAGCCACCTTGGTCTAATTTTTCAAATCGGCCTATAGGAGGCAGCTACATTGTAATTGTATACGGGGCTAATTATTGGGGTCCTAATTATTGGCTTTGCTTTAGAATAGCTTACTATTGGCTTGAATTATGAGGGTATTTTCTTGATCTGAATGGCTGCTTACACGTGCCCAATCCGTCCAGCACAACGCATATCATATCAATTGTATGGTATTGTATTGCATCATATCAACTTCAATGCATCTTGTGATCGCAGTATCGCATTGGAAGTTGAATGTGAGATTCGTGATCAGCATGGTCAATTACATATACCTATGCCAGGCAGATTTGACACTGAATTCTCAAATTTGATAAAACATGCATGCCCAATTTTTATATCTCATCTCATGGATTGTGGTAATGATCTATGATGGTGCCACTCTTATTGTGATGGTGCAGTGTGCCAAGCAAGGTACACACACAATTGAGGTTTGAACCCAGGACCTCCTGGGTAGTAACCACAAACTTTATTAGTAACTCTTTATTCAGTCATTAAATACGGGTATCCTTCAATTGTACAAATTGGGACAAAACGCAATTGTTGTGTCCGCGTCCATTGCGTCCGAAAATATGAAGCCTAAGCCTGAGTGAAGCCTAAGCCTAAGCGAAGCCTAAATGAAGCCTAAGCCTGAGCATAAACATATCAAGCATAAACATTAAAGTTACATAGTTTTGTGGGAGAGGTTTGCACCCAGGACCTCCTGAGTAGTAAGCACTACACCACTGATCTATGTAGAAGTGTTTTCTTAACACTTTTGAGAAGTCAGGAGTGTACACATAAAATGGGCATATCTCACGACTACGGTATCGCATTGGAAAACGGATGTGATATTCGTGATCAGCACGGTCGATTACATATGTCCCAAGCAGATTTGACACTGAATTCTCAAATTCGACAAACGCAATTTGCATATTCAATGTGTCATATCTCGCGATTACGGTATCGCATTGGAAAACGGATGTGATATTCGTGATCAGCACGGTCGATTGCATATACCCCAAGCAGAGTTGATACTGAATTGTCAAATTCGATCAAACCCAATTTGCATATTCAGTGTACCATATCTCTTGATTACGGTATCGCATTGGAAAACAGATGCGATATTCGTGATCAGCGTGGTCGATTACATATGTCCCAAGCAGATTTGACACTAAACTCTCACGCTTAATGTTATGAGCACGGGTTACTGTATGGCGCAAATTCAAAATAATTTTTGATTTGACTTTTTCAGCTATCACAGGCAACACCTGAAGCGATATCAAAAACAATCAACGCAATCCAAGCAGCACAACGCTTGGGGTCGCGTTGCACACAGACATTGTGCTTTAGTAATATAGATTAAGGAAAATTTTGCAGGTGGCTGCAAAAAAAGGAGAATATGTGACGCTCCTTTAGGCCCAGTGTGAAAAAACGCGGTATTAAAAGTAGCCACTTCATCAGATGATCAACTTCAGTTTGGACAAACCGTGTATAATCGAACCAAGCGCAGCAACACGTCACATATTCGGCGTTTGTTGTGCTCGCTTGGATCACTGGAAAGGCAGTCCAGGCTGCATGAGGACCGAGGCCTTTCATTCCTTGGACTCAGAGACGAGAGCGGGCCTTATCCTTGACTGGACGTCTACACATGGCAGTTCCGTCCGTCCATAGGCACAGGCTAACAGAAGCGGAACAAAGATGAACGAGAATCGAAGATTGAATGTAGGGCATACAATGTACTTGGTACTCAAGATCGTGAATTGATGGTGCATATCACTTACTGTAAGGGCAAGCCACATATTAAAAATTTAAGATGGGCAGGGTAGCGAAATTATTTATGCAGAATCTTTGGCTGTGTGCCCTGTCCATCCATACGATGCCTAATGAATCGTCAGAGAATGCGCATCGTCAGAGAGATGAAAGAGTTTGTGAGGGTGGATTGATAGTGGTAGTGTTGTGGCTGTGTGCGATGGCTCGCACAACAAACGCCGAATATGTGACGTGTTGCTGCGCTTGGTTCGATTATACACGGTTTGTCCAAACTGAAGTTGATCATCTGATGAAGTGGCTACTTTTAATACCGCGTTTTTTCAAACTGGGCCTAAAGGAGCGTCACATATTCTCCTTTTTTTGCAGCCACCTGCAAAATTTTCCTTAATACAGTGTTTTTTCGTAAAAGAAAGATTAATCAAAAACTCACGCACGCACACACATACAAACCCACAGCAGCAGACCAGAACGGATGCATGCTCAGTGTTGCACCATAAAGCTTATGAAAAGCGTGTACCACTGTACACATTGTGCGTGCGTGCGTGCGTGTGTGCGTGCGTGCGTGCGTGCGTGCGTGCGTGCGTGCGCGCGCGTGCGTGCGGGTGTGCAGATGTGTCATTTTCATGTATCAGGGGCTGTAGCGAGCATTCGTCTATAAATATTTTTTCTAGCCCAAAAAATTACCAAAATTCTGGTAAAAGAACCTAGAAAAGAGACAAAAAATGTGGAATGGACTGGAGACACTGCAGTAAAGCAACGCTGATGGGTTTTCCAAGGGGACACGTGCAAAGGCACAGGCAGGCGTTACTGGGATTCGAACCAGCGACCTCTTGATTTAGCGAACATGGTAAAAAGAAAAATGTGCCCAGTAAGCCATAGCTGTCATGTAGCAAGAGTCCCTCCGGCGATTTCATTTTTTGATGTGGAGCATAGATGCCTGCGAGGTTTCCGTCCAATTGATGCAGGCGCGAATGGGCGACGAACCAAGAAGCTTGTTATGTAGAGTGGGTCCTGCCATCTCCAAAAACTTCTCGGGAATGCACAAGCGTATGGAAGCGTGTTATGACTTAATCGATTCCCCCTTTGAATGCGCTTCTTTTGAGCTATCACGCGCCAGAATTCGTTCAGGAAATGAAAAATAATGCACGATCATAGTTCCAAATTTTGCCCAAAATGGGGGTGCGCCAAGAGGGTCGAGCTGCGAAACATGGAAATCGGAGCGCTCCCATTCTCGAAAGTGACCTATTCCAGGTCCAGACGAGTAACTTTCATCATTACAGCACAGCTGTATGACAAACGGTTGAAGCGCCTATAGCTGACAAACTTTTGGGACAAAACACCCAAAAAATGGCATTTCAAAGGGGGCCGACCGAGACATGGGCATAGGAGCGCTGCCATTTGTCGAAAGCAACCTATTCCAGGTCCGGACGATTAACTTTCGTCATTGCAGAACAGCTCTGCCACAAACGGTTGAAGCGCCTATAGCTGACAAAGTTTTTTTGGTCGAAATTTGCGAAATTTTGGTTGCCAATATCTCATTATGTGGTGAGAATTTCAAATGTCATGCAAGCGTCTTAGACTTTCTTTGTAAAGCTGTTTACGGAAATCAAATAACATTTGGGGGTTTACTCGGCTTTTTTTCGACTTTTACTCTTGTCGCATTTTGGCCAAAAAAAACGACTATGTTCCAAAAAATTACTAAATCGGCCTTAACTCTAGATCCGTAGCACCTAGATAAATTTTTCTTGCGGTCACAAAGTTGCCATCATATACCGCGTGCTCACGCCAAGTTTTGTCCCAATCGACTGAGGCGTTCCAGAGCGGCGCCCCAAAAAGTGTGTGCAGAACAGGAAAAAAAAAAACACCACTTTTTCGGAACATTTTCGGAAGTTTCGTGTTAATACGCTCGAGTACCGAAGCGCGGGACGGCTTATTCGATTCCGGTCTAGAAGGCGGTTCTTTTGAGCTATCATTCGCCACAGTCCGTTCAGGCAATCAAGAGTGATGAGCGACTGAAAATTCAAAAAGCCGCATTGCAGAAGTCGTCACATATTAGGGTTGTACGCTGCCGCGTACACCCTGATTAGGGTTGTACGCTGCCGCGTACACCCTGATTTAGGATTTTGGCTTAGGCAGGGGGGGGGGGAGGCGCTAGGCTGTTGCCAAAACAGGATGGAAGTTTGGAGGGGGGGGGGGGGGGTAATAGAGAGGATATGGTGAGCCATTTTTGTGACTTCTTCCCGGCCATTTTGTGTGCGATTTTTTTTACTGAAGACAATTTTCAGGTGGTGTACTTCACAGCGACATTTCCCTACGTCTTGCTGACACTCTTGTGCGTGGTGGGTAACACACTGCCGCACGCCAGCGATGGCCTGGAATACTACTTGGTGCCTCGCTTCGAGGCACTCAAAGACGGAGGGGTACGGTATTTATTAATTTTCATTTTTCTTAGTAAGTAATCACATCAGAATACACGTATCTGCAGAAGCGCGCACATATACGCATTAATACAGCAGGTACTTATACGATTGAATACGAACTTGCGGCATCGGTTTTACTAAACACCCGATCAAGATCTGGATTTAGATCTGGGCTGACGCGGCGCAGCAAATCTTCTTCTCTCTCAGCTTAGGCGGTGGCGGACTCACGACGCTGGCGACTTACAACGAGTTCGACAACAATATTGTCAGGCACTGTGACTCCAAAATTACAAATTTCGTTTCAAAATGTACGGTTTGGTACAACGACTTTTCCTAATTATAGAGACTCCATAATTGTGGTTTTTGGTAACTGTCTGACGAGCTTCTTTATCGGCTTTGTAATCTTCCCGATCATCGGCTATATCGCCTACAGACAGGGGCTGCCAGGTCGGCAACGTTCATGTGCGCGCGTGCGTGCGTGCATGTTTGTTAGCGCTTTACTACAGCGCTAGTCACAATCCCGGCTCGGACCGAATGGGCAAAGTAACTGCCCAAAGCACTCATTTTGGTAGTCAGTCATGTCTCAAATTTAGTGAAAGGGGGAGGTCTGACGTGACAGCAGAGCCCATGATCACTGTTCGCACTTCGCGAAAGTTCGTTTCCAGTCGCAAAAGTCGCTGGGGAAGGCCCTGCGTTGGCGTTCGTCACTTATCCGGACGCGATTTCCACGCTGGGGGCACCATGGAGCAAGATCATCGCCATCCTTTTCTTCTTTATGATGATCCTGCTGGCCATTGACAGCGAGGTTCGCGCTTGCTATCACTAAGCACGCACGCACGCACGCACGCACGCACGCACGCACGCACGCACGCACGCACGCACGCACGCACGCACGCACGCACGCACGCACGCACGCACGCACGCACGCACGCACGCACGCACGCACGCACGCACGCACGCACGCACGCACGCACGCACGCACGCACGCACGCACGCAGGCACGCACGCACGCACGCACGCACGCACGCACGCACGCATGCATGCACGCACGGTACGTTGACGTCTCAGCTGGTGATCGTCGAGGTGGTGGTGACGGCCGTGGTCGACGTCTTCCCCAGCACCAACAAGAACTGGATGCGGCGCGCCGCCGTCGTCGCCGGCGTCTGTCTCTTCTCCTTCGTTGTTGGAATGCCCTTCTGCACAGGGGTGAGACATCGTCACGTCATCTATGACACGAAATGACTCAACCGGGACACGCGTAACTGAGGGTGGTTGGGGTTGGTTGAGGTATGTGAGGGCATGGATGGGTTGTGGTGTGTGAGGGATAGTGTGAATGTCCCCGTCGAAGGCATTGTGGGGATGGAGTGGATTTCGGTTTGCTGCTCTGCAAGCAGTCCGCCATCCTAGCATACCTAAGTATGCCGGTTGTACGTTCTTGACTCCTGTGTCTATCGCTGTCCAACAGCGCTTTCGGTGCTGGTTTGTTGGTCAGAAGGTATAATAACTGCCTTCTTTCTTCAGTCAGCGCAGCCACTGATCGAGATGATGGACACGACGGCAGGCGGCTGGACGCTGGTGATGGCGGTGGCGATCGAAGTGATGGTCGTCAGCTGGGTGTACGGCCTGCCGAGATTCGTGGCCGACCTGAAGATGATGCTGGGCAAGCCTCCGGACCGGCTCTGGCGCGAATTTGGCTATCCCGTCAACCTCTTCTGGAAGGCCAACTGGTTCTTCATCACGCCTGTCATGCTCACGGTTCGCTGATTTACGCCGATCCCGCGATCGGGCCTGATTGATTAAACGATGGAAGATATCTATGTGCCTGCGAAAAAAAGAGTAATGGTTCCAATGCAAATTCTATAGGGCTTTACAAAGAATTGGTAGGAATTTGCCAGAATTTTCAAAGGAATGCCCTACAGATTTTCTTTTCTTTAGAATCGCTAGGTCATCATCAGTTTTGCAGCAATTCTGCAGGAATTTCTGCTTTTTTTCGTTTGACAATGTCTCTGTGCATCGAAAGAATACTAAATCCGAATACAATTCGGTTTGAACGGCCGACTCGGACGACTCGCCAACGAAAAAGTTTAAACCAATTCAGGGGATCATCATCTGGAACATCTATGGCATCGCCACCGAGGAGTACATCAGCTTCCAGGGCCGCTCCTATCCCCAGTGGGGTCTGGCCTTGGGCATCGGGGTCACCTGCTCTGTCATCGTATTCATTCCCTTCTTTATGGTCGTCTATCTGATCAAGGCCGTCATGAGAGGAGAGGTATATGCATGGGGTGGGACAGACAGTTGAGCCATACTGCACACTACACAGTCATTATTCTTGCATTGGCAATTGGTGAGCACTCAACACTACCACTCGATTTTCAGTACCGATGGCTGATTCAACCGATGGAGAATTGGGGACCGGCCGATATGTACACTCGTCAAAGGATTGGTAGGCCATGTCTGTCTTGAAATCGTTGCGGCCTTGAGTCCTTTCAAATCTTACTCAGTACTTTCTCGGTTTTTGCATTTTCAAATTCGAACATTTAAATTTGCGCCAAATTCGAATGTGCCGTTCTTCCCATCCTACAGCGCGGGAGCATCCGTTCCGCCACAAGATGCCGTACGTGATCAGCGAGGACTTCTCCTCGCCTTATGCGGTGCACGGCAACACCGATTCCGGAGCCGCCAACGGCAGTTACCTCCCTCACTCGGGCGAGGGCGGCTACGCTCCCTCCGCGGACGACGTCAGACCCCTCTCCTTCCATCACAAGCACAGCGATGTCTGACGACAACGACAACTGACAACATGATAACAACACTATTGCATGCCGCGCATTTTGGTGTCACCTTGTTGGCCACAGTGGATGCTTATTCGGATGCGTTACGGTACATCAGCTTACGGTACTTTAGTTTTCTTTTTTAATGTTGAAGTATATGCACAGTAATACACTATACACAGGTACGTTTTTTTGTTGCGGATAACAATATTAAAAAAAAACAGCTGAACAGGGCGGAGGCTGAATTGTCCGAAATCGAAAACGCACCGTATAATCGCGACACGATAATTTGTTCTGCTGCTCTGTCCGCAGATGCGACTACCGGGCGGGGGCTGCTTCTTCCAACCAATCGCCGCAAGCAAATCAGTGCGGATTTGCGTTTTCAAAAAAAAAAAGAAAAAAATTCGAAAATTCAAGATCGTTTGAATTCCGTTCGTCGTTCATTGTCTGTTTGAATCCCACAAAGGCACTTAGGTACCTTAAATTCTAGAATAGAGTTCCCACTCCAATAGTACCCCCAAAACCAGCTTTCCAAAATGTCAGTGGGGGATAACATGTAGAGGGAGGAGGGGGTTACTAAACAGTTGGTTTGGTGCTCCATAGCTATAGCTGTATGTTTGCATCTTTAGGACAAGGGCGAACCAAGGGCGCTTGAACGTGGCCTCTGCCCAGCCATGCAACGCGATGGTTCGATTTCTCGAACTGTTTTGGTCTGTTTATGTCCTTAATCTTTAGCAGTAAGACGTGCTTCTCTTAAACTGCCGCCCTCTCGAATCACAACTCGCCTCGCTCGTTCGTCAGTTCATCGTAGAGTTTGTCTTGCGCTTCTGCAAAGACGTCGTCTTCTATCATGTTGTGTTCCGTTCGAGCGCGAGGAGGCGATTCACATCGAATTGGTAGTGGCACGTTTACGTTGTTTTTCCGGTCCGTTAAAAAAGCAACTCTTGTTGATGTTGTTGAAGTAGCAGATCGGAAAATAACGAGACGTCATCACTGGCTGCCAACCGGTCGGTCTGTCCATGCGAGTGGGCCAGGGCTCGAAGCTGAAGTGCACGGACGCAGTGCAGTCCAGCTCCTGCTGCCTAGTCTGCCCGGGAGGGCTTTTGGACCGGAAGGCTTCTAGCTGCACGCCGACGGGCGAGCGGAACGACTCGCTCCAGTCCATGTGGTCGCAGATGAGCTGCGCCATCGTTCTCTCCCGGATCGCGGTTAGCTCATCTGCAGGGGAAGCGATTTGGTTGAATGCCGGTTCGGCTTCTGCCAACGTACATATGTGACTCTCACCTTCTGTCAACGAGCCTGGCGCCCCCCAGCCATGCTCGTAGTAGTACCGGTCGCAGCTTTTGAGTGCGTAAAATTGGCGTGCGATGATGTTGGCCGTGGTGGGGCCAACGACGCCTCCGTCCACAGCTTTTTCCGCCAGCTCGCCCATGTACAGTTCAATGTCCGAGACGCTCCTTAGAGACGAAGGTTTTGTTGCCGTTTCACATTACTTATGTTGTTTTAAGCTCACTCATAACATCTGTGTCCGAGTTTTTGGCCTAGTAGAATAAGAGGGGGAGGGGACGAGCATATGGAGCGAGCATCATGGTGGTGCAGTCCTGAACGGTCCGCTGGTTGTCGTCCGGCAGTGGACGACGGACTCGTTCTCCAGGATTCCTGCTCCTCCCTACCAGCAAGGCTCAGCGGGACGAGAATGTACCTTACTTTGTACCACATCACCCTCCAAGGGGCGACCCCTCTGGCCTCGGACAGAATGGGCTGGACGGAGGAGCCGACGCTACTCGAAGGACCTCGCACTCCCAGGGTCAAGAGTGGGGGTGGGTGTGGCGCACCCTTGTCCCTTACCCCCCCCCCCCGCCCCCTCCGTCTCCGTTCCTTGCATGAGCTACCTTCAATAGCTGCGCTCCTCCTCTCTCTGCCGTTGCCGACATCTCCAAGCCTTCTAATTACAATCTAGCGTTGAAGAAAAACAACCTAGACTGATCAGGAGCTGTCTTGAGCTTGAGTCTTGAAACTGGGTAGATGCTT
Source organism: Paralinhomoeus sp. GSCO2_6 (assembly GCA_030248085.1). Taxonomy (NCBI): domain Eukaryota; kingdom Metazoa; phylum Nematoda; class Chromadorea; order Monhysterida; family Linhomoeidae; genus Paralinhomoeus; species Paralinhomoeus sp. GSCO2_6. The sequence goes on along the minus strand of JASAMY010000829.1, from coordinate 28,697 downwards.
CTCTAGACTCGAGCATTTGCTCGACTGTGCATACGGCTAGACAAGGCTAGGCTCGAATCTTCAAGACTCAAGCAAATGCTACCGTAGGCTAGACTTTCGACTGTGCATACGCGCCCTGGAGTCACATTTGCCGACCGGAGGAGGAGGTGCTCCTCAAAAGTAAACTGACAATCTCAATGGAGGAGAGGGCCTCATTGCGCACGCTACGGCTCTCAACGCGTCATGGCTTTGGCTTTGCTCCACAAGCACCAGTTTTCGCTGGGGGGGGGGGGGATTGCACACTACTATCTCACGCTCCCTGTCTCGCTGTCTTCCTATGCTTGGCATTTCCACTGCTTTCTCTAACTGTTAGATGCCTACCGCTAGCCAGTTCGCCCGCAGTTCACTCTTAGAGCAGCGACACTCGGAACATGATATGATGCAACACGCAACATACAGTAGCTTGTCTCTATTGGGTTGGGCGCCGTTGAGAGATTGCGTAATGTGGCGCGAATGGGTGCGTTACGCAAGCAAGGCCGCTGTTTTGAAACTCGTTAAGCGTGCATTGTTCTCTAATCTCAGCGTGACACAGACGCCTTGAAAAATGAGCAAACTACCGTAATTCCTCGAATAGTGTCATGGTGCACAGTACTTTGAACTACTCGAAATTGCGAATTTGGCAGCGTTCCTTTTGCAAGCACATTTCGCGAGCGCTTACGATTAAAAGTGGTTGAAACGTCTCGGTTATCGGTGTACAGCAAGTTGGTAGGTCCGGTAGCCGAACGCAATAGAATGCACCTACTGACTGCCTCGTTTGGCCCATAGCTGTGACTGGGACGTTTGAGGGGGAGCGGGTCACCCTATGGTATACCCATTTTTGACCAAAAAGTACCAGTATAGCTAAAAAATGACCAGCTACCCCCACTTTTTGCTCCAGACACCTGCCAGACCAGAATTCGGCCACTTACCCCCACCCCCACACTTTCAGACCCGGTTACAGGTATGGTTTGGCCTGTCATGGAACGTACACGCAGGGCGGTTTGCTCACATGCACACCTTTTGGTTTATGGCCTCGCCCTGTTCGGGCGGCTCTATTATTCGAGGGGTACGGTAAAGGATACCTAAATTTATTATTGTACGATACGTGCATTGTAGGGGCAATGTGCGCGCGTGTTCGAACTGCATTTGTACATGAGCGTTCGCGAAACGCATGCTTGCACACGAGCGGCACTTTCGCAGCCCCATTTACAGCAGAGATTGTGGCGCGGGCGCTCGAAATCTCGAGTCGTCGACAAGGTCTAAGCGAGACGTGCGACCGTGGCGCGGTCAGTTGAGTGGAATGTGGTACAAATTGGAAGTTTTAGACAAGAAGTGACGTGACGTGCTGCAGCCACATTGATTTTTTTGTGGAAAAGTCGACACTGACTGCAGGCAAATACACACAACAGTGAGCCATGGGAGAACAGGTAACGCAGAAAGTGTACTTTTATTCAGAAGTTGTGTTTTTATATCGGCACAAAGTTTTAAAATTGTAGCACAGCTTTGGTAAAACCATGCAGTCAGTGGTACTGGGATAAGTGGACTGCCAGCTGCAACTGTTGTTAGAGGCGTTTCTGTACCGATGTACAATACAGTAACCATTGGAATGTGGTAGGTAGTTTTCCAGTTTAGAAGCGTGACAGTTGGTCAAACCCATTGGATTTTATCATTGCTTCGTTGGGATATGCCGTCGGTTTTGGAAACATCATTCGTTTTCCATATTTTATGGCGAGGAACGGCGGCGGTGAGTCGCTCTTTTCATTTTTAAAAATTGGTTTTATTCGTTAATGTGCATGGTCATCCAAATGCGCCTTAACGTGCGTGTATAATTATCAAAACACCTACCTAACTAGGTAGGTAGGTAACTGACATCGCAAGGCGGCATCCAACCATACGGTGAACTGACTTTGACTGCAGATTAAAATTGTTGTCTTCGATTAACTATACCTATAATTGTTTATCTTGAGACTGCTCATGTTGCGATCGCGTTCAGCGGTGTTCCTGATCCCCTACGTGCTGTTTTTGTTCTGCGTCGCTCTGCCGGCATTCCACCTCGAGTTGGCTCTGGGCCAGTTCAGTCAAGTGACGCCTATCAGAGCCTTTGGAAGAATCGCGCCCATGTTTTCCGGTTTGATGCAAGCGCGCACTCCAACCACCCAAATATCAATTTAAAATATCAAGTTTTAGGTCTGGGCTATGCGATGCTCGCCATCACGTTTCTCATCGCGATCTACTACACGATCTTCATGGCCTGGTCCTACCGGTATCTGTGGGACGCCATCTACTTTCTCTTCTCGGGCGATCCGCTGCCCTGGACGCACTGTCACAGCGCGGATTTCTTCACCGAAAAGGCCTGGTTTGCAGGTGCGTCTCTTTTTCCGAGAGTGAGTGAGTGAGTGAGTGAGTGAGTGAGTGAGTGAGTGAGTGAGTGAGTGAGTGAGTGAGTGAGTGAGTGAGTGAGTGAGTGAGTGAGTGAGTGAGTGAGTGAGTGAGTGAGTGAGTGAGTGAGTGAGTGAGTGAGTGAGTGAGTGAGTGAGTGAGTGAGTGAGTGAGTGAGTGAGTGAGTGAGTGAGTGAGTGAGTGAGTGAGTGAGTGAGTGAGTGAGTGAGTGAGTGAGTGAGTGAGTGAGTGAGTGAGTGAGTGAGTGAGTGAGTGAGTGAGTGAGTGAGTGAGTGAGTGAGTGAGTGAGTGAGTGAGTGAGTGAGTGAGTGAGTGAGTGAGTGAGTGAGTGAGTGAGTGAGTGAGTGAGTGAGTGAGTGAGTACAGAAAACACAATAGAAAGAAATGAAATGTTCAGTGTGCCATGATGACAAGCTGTGCAACAGCAACGTCAGTCTGGAACAGGGAGAGGAGCTGGGAAAATACGTCGTCTTCAACAAGACCTGCATGCTCTGGGATGATATCGAGAAGGACCAAGCCATCAAGTGGCTCTATGGCAACGCCACCAAGTTCAGTCCTGCCAAAGCCTACTTGTGAGTTGCATGCATACAGCACTCAACTGATCCTGAACCTGAACGCGACCGATTCTGCATGCGATTTTGCGAGCCGGCTAGTGTCATGAACTCATGAGCACATTTCCCCAAGAAGTAAAGCAGAAATAAATGGCACACAAAAAGATTCACTCTCACGACTTTCAGCTACCATGTACTGGGTGCCAATACGCAGCAAGCTTTGACTGACTGGAGCATACAAGGAGGGATCGTCTTGACCTACGCTCTCTCCTGGATAGTCGTCTTCTTTATCGTGGGATTTGGGCTAAAGTTTACTGGAAAGGTACGTGAGTTAAACTGCACCGTAATAGTGCATTACTGATACGTAGGGCTATGACATTTTTCTACCCTCTTGACACGTGCAAATTACCCCACCGCATGGTACCCCTCGGAATCACTACGCCTCTAACTACATTTTCGCAATGAGGCTAATCTTGGCATTTTGTATGGTACAGACGGTCTGCACCTGAGTAAAGTGTGAGTATATTCGTGCTGTGTACACGTGTGTGAGTGACTGAGTTGGTTCACAATATGGCCTCACTAGCACTTATTACTGTTGCATTAGGGCTTGGGCAATTACCGTAAACCCTCTAATTAGCCCCCCCTATAATTCTACACGCTCCCAAGACCACTTTGAGTTAATAAGCCCCCCCCTATAATTACGCCACCTCCCTAAACGGACCATCGTCTGAAAGGCAACATTTTCCATGTCTGGGTGTATGTATTGTCTCGTATGTGTATGTATGTACACATGTATGTGCATGTGAGACTGTGTGACATTGTGTTACAGTGTACCAATGTGTGTGCGCAGCGTCTTTTTCCCTCAAAAAATCGCCTCCGCGCGCATTTCCAGCCACAAAGCTTCCCACACATCGACACTTCCAGTTTATAAGCCCCCCCCCTATGATTAGCCCCCCTATGATTATACACCCTCCTAGAGCTCGTACGAAACAATTAGCACCAGGGGGGCTAATTATAGGGTTTACGGTATAAACTGTCGCAGGTCGTCTACTTCACCGCTTTGTTTCCCTACGTGGTCCTGACAGTGTTGCTGGTCGTCGGCTTGCAGCAGGACGGGGCAGCAGACGGAATCAACTATTATTTAAATCCCGTCTTTGATCAATTTGGATCGCCACAGGTGCGCTCATTATTCAGAGAACAAGTTAGGTGTACCTTTGCAATTTCACTTAACGATGCCAACTCTAGCTCTGGAATGACGCTGCGAATCAAGTGTTATTTTCCCTAGCCATAGGCAGCGGAGGAGTGCCAACACTGGCCAGCTACAACAAATTCAGCAACAACGTTGTGAGGTTGGTTGCCAAAAGTGTAGCAATATGCTACAGTAGTTAGGGTAGGTATCAAATAGCGATGGAAAAGGTGAATATTGGCTTGCGATTTATAAAAAAATGAATGGAAAAGTAAACGACACCGTAAATCCTCTAATACCGCCCGGCGGCACTAGTTTCAACCCACCCCCCCCCCCCCTCACCCCCTGTGCCCATTGGAGGAGGCACTGTAATTTAAACCTTGCCGTACCAGGGGCGCTATAAAGGTGGCAGTACTGAAAAATTTTACCATGCGCACCATATTCTGTTTTGGGAATACTGGAGGGACCATTTCTGGAGGATTTACGGCAAGTGAAGTACCCGTACTTATGTTCTTTAGGGACGTCCTTATCGTGGTGTTTGGCAACTGCCTGACCAGCTTCTACGTGGGCTTTGTAGTCTTCTCCATCATGGGCTACATTGCGAAGCGCCAGAACGTCGTCCGTGAGTTCGGGCGTGAGCGGACACGCACCAAAATAGTGTGGTCTGGGGTTCAGTTGACTGGACGCTGGCTGCTGGTCCGGGCTTGACGTTCATGACCTACCCGGACGCCATGTCGCGCCAGGGCGACGTGGTGGGCAAGCTCTACTGCGTCGCCTTCTTCTTCATGCTCGTGTTACTGGGCATCGACACATGCGTGGGTATTCGACTGCGCTTACCATGTATCCGACTGCGCTTCCCAATAGAATATGACCTTATATTTTCTTTTAAAACAGAAAAATCAAAATAAAAAATTCCCTCGTCCAAGTCACCTTCACGAGCCCTACCACATAGTATAGGCATTGTGGCCTCACGGCGTAATTTCAGTGTCATTGACGGCAGCAAAGCATGCGCATGTGCATGTTCTGTCCGGAGTCGATTTTGATTTTCATATACATTTTGCTGTGTGCATTAAACATGTGTGATGCTAAATGAGATGGCTGACAGTGTGGTCATTATGCACTCTACTATTGTAGGTGCCTACAATTTCGTAAGCTCAACCATAGTGCGAATTACAAACAAGTATACAAAATGAAACTGCATACAAAAAATGTTTGATGTTTACAGTTACAAATTACAATCTACCGTAAACCCTATAATTAGCCCCCCGGGGGCTAATTTTTTCGTTCGAGCTCTAGGAGGGTGTATAATTATAGGGGGGGGGGCTAATTATAGGGGGGGGCTTATAAACTGGAAGTGTCGATGAGTGGGAAGATGTGTGGCAAAAACGCGCGTGGAGGCGATTTTTAAGGGAAAAGGCGCTGTGCACACTAGGGATGAGCATGGGCTGGGCCGGCCCGGCCCGGCCCGGCCCAGCCCGGCCCATGGGCCGGGCTGGGCCGGTGTCGTATCCCTCTTCCGCCCCCCTCCCAAAACCTCCCCCCGGATAAACTGGGATATCCCAGACCATCCGGCCGGATGAAGTAGGATAAAACAGGGTATCCTACTTCCTCCCCCCTTATCCCAAAACATCCCCCTAACAATATTGAACTCTGCCACACAACAGTGACTGTAACTGCACAGGTACATACATAAAGCCGACGCAACCGAATCAGGTCAGGATGGGACACAAATATTACGAAACGCAACGAAAGTCGAGCAACAAACCTAGATGAAGTTAAAACATAATGCGACACACAGTACACACACGCCACGCAATGTTCGTCAATGAAATCACCCACTCATTGCTGAACCTCCAACGACACGTTCAGAGGCATACTCTTTACGACTGCTTGCGTTTCTTCCCTTCTTCTTTTTGAACGGGAGGAGTGTGCCCAGTTCGAAGCAACGCGGGTGTTTCTTCTGAGCTCAGTCGTGACGTAGGCGACAACAGCTCCGTTCCTGTGACTACCTATGTAGAAGGCGATCGCGTGCAGCTCGCAGTCGTTGCAGTTGCGCTGCCGCTGCAGAGGCACAGCGAGCACGCGTGGGTCACTGGCGAACGTGGATCCGAACAGCTTCCAGAGCATGCGGCGGAGTGGCGCGCTAACGAGTTTTCTGGAGGTTGTCGAACAGATGTCGACGCGCTTGCCCAGCAAGCCCGCCAGCTTTACCACAGCTTTGGAATGACCAACCAGCTCATGCGCCCAACGGAGACAAGCCATGCTTGCGGAGAACACCCACAGAGATCGATTGAGATTACAAACCAAACATAACACAGGGGGGAGTTTTTGGGATAAGGGGGGAGGAATTGGGATGGCGCGTTTTCTATCCCAATTCCTCCGGGGGGAGGAACTGGGATATCCCAAAACATCCGGCCGGATGGTTTTGTGGGGGGATGAAGAGGGATGCAACACCGGAATCCCAGGCCCATCCTGTGGGCCGGGCCGGGCCGGGCCTGCGTTTTGGGGGTGTGGGCCGGGCCGGGCCGGGCCGGACGTTCCTGGCTGAAACATAGGAATCTACATTGTATGTTATGCATATTGTAAGTAACGGCGACTATTCAGCAGAAAGGAGGCATTAAGGACGCGAGTGCGCCTAAAAGTTCGTCGTGACGGCGTCGTCTCACTGTTAATCTAGCGCGTTGGTCGCGACGTTGCCGTCGTCGTCGCCGTTGCCGTTTTCGTTGTCGTCACGGCCCTTAGACCGTGAGGCACAGACGAGCAGACAACAGACGTGAAGCGACGACGACGACGTAGTACTAAAAGGCATGAGCATCTGGCGCTAGCCCAGCCTCACGTCCATCGCGAGCAAGGCGCTCGTGACGACTGCCAGCTCGGCGCCCTCCAGGCGCCGCCTCTACATCACTGGCTTGGCGACGATAGATAATACATCAGACATGGGCAGCGCCTTTTTTTCTCAACAAACCCTTTGTGAGCGGCCAACTTCAATTGACAAACACGGTCAATCTTGAGGCCAAAAAATGGTTGGAAGCTGTAAAGCCAGAAGCGCCATTCTCTGTGTATGTGTAGTGAAAAAACGCGAACTGGCGTACGTACATGTACAACTTATTTTAGTGCACCACTGTACTTATTTCTTGGGATGGGCCGGGCCGGGCCGGGCCTGGAATTTGAGCAGTTGGATGGGCCGGGCCGGGCCTGGGCCTGGTTTTTGACGCGTGGGCTGGGCCGGGATGGGCCGGACTATCTGGTGGGCCGGGCTGGGCCGAGATCTTCAGGCCCATGCTCATCCCTAGTGCACACACGTTGGTACACTCTAACACACTCTCACACAGTCTCACATGCACATACGTGTACATACATACACATACGCGACCATACATACACCCAGACATGGAAACATGTGCCTTTTAGACGATGGTTCATTTAGGGAGGGGGCGTAATTATAAGGGGGGGGGGGCTTATAAACTCAAAGTGGTCTTGGGAGGGTGTATTATTATAGGGGGGGGGGCTAATTATAGGGGGGCTAATTATAGGGTTTACGGTAAATCTATCTAAAGGTAAACGACAGTCAAAATGTGCAGCTGGTTCTGTTGGAGACGATGACGACCGCGATAGCGGACATGTTCCCCGTAATGCGAAAACGAGCGAACAAGATGCTTTTGACCGGCGCCGTCTGCGTCTTCTGCTTCTCCTGCGGACTCGTCTTCTGCACTACGGTAGCTGCCTTTTTTCTCAGTTTATAAAAACTGCTCAATATAAACGTAGAAACCAAAGAAACCTACAGAGATGATACTGTACCTGGCTAGAGACGCATTGCGTTGCGGCTTCATTTGTGTGACTGTGGCTTGTCCACAAACATGCTCGGCTTGTGCGCGTGTCTACCTAGTTTGGTTCAACGACAATAGGCTTGAACTTTAAATTTTTAGACGTTTTAGGCGGCCAACGCGTTGTCGGAGTTCTTCGACGTCGTCGTGGGAGGTTGGACGCTGATCTTGACGACGACTATGGAGATTGTGGTCGTGTCCTACATCTATGGACTGAGGTAGGGGTGTACTGTAGCTTCTGCTCTCATTGACAGTTGTGTACCTTACATCCCCGACCTCGAATACAGCCCGCCAATAAGGCACAAATCCAAGGCATAACTTCTCATAGTCGCATAATTTGGAATTGTTGCCATCTCATAAATAATATTCCCTATCTAGTTCCCCCCACCCGAGGACATCCAAAATGGTAGGGGTCAGGACGCATACCATAAGTTTTCGTTGTATTTGGATTTCTAGACGATTCCTCGGCGACATCCAAATGATGACCGGATACCAGCCCAACTACTACTGGCGCATCACCTGGGGCTTCATGTCTCCTCTTATGCTACTGGTGAGAGCGTCTTCTTCCCGTAATCAACCACTAAATCAACTTAAACAAAAAATCTCTACCCGCACTAGCCAGTCCTTTAGGCCATGGAAGTGTGGACGATAGTGACGCTGGTGAAGAACGGCTACGGCTTCGGCACGAGCAAGTATCCCGACTGGGCCATTTGGCTGAGCATCGGACTGACCCTCTTCGCCGTCGGATGGATACCGCTCATGGCCATATTCCACCTCATCAAGGCCGCCAGCTCCGGAGAGTCTATTCGGGAGGTACTGTGTTACGCAGCGAGTATTACGAGAGGTACTGTAGCATCTTGGTTGTTGAGTTAGATTGCATTGACGAGATTTGCTTTGGGATGCGTGGCGACACCTAATGTGCTCAGTTTGTGCACTATATGCGCCTATGTGTGCACTGTATATATTTTCGCTGATTGTGTTCACGACTTCAGCTATTCGAGCCGAGAGACTCGTGGGGCCCTCCCGATCCGGAACTCAGACGACGTCTCGGTTGGTGCCAAGCTTTATGAACTTTTTGAGCACGCCAACTTCGCTGTCAAGGCAATTTTAGCAAAATCGCTATCAAAAATCAAAAATATTTTAGTATCATTTTGGTGCATCAAAAATGTTGCTTTGCTCACAGCGCGCGAGCACCCAATGCGCCACAAGATGCGCAGCTACGCCATGGCGACCGATTGGGTCGGAGACGAAAAGAATGGCTCCGCCTACGCGAATTCCGCCTTGAAAAATGGCGCGAAAAATGGCGACTTTGCCGCTAATGTGGATGAAGAGAGCAACGTGCCCGGCATCCGACCAATCAGTATGAAGACGACTGACGAAAAATTCTGAGCAACAGCTAGTAGAAGAGTTGAAGAGAGGCAAACGGTTTATTGCACGCTTTGGATGGTTTTAACTTTGAAGTCAGAATTAAAAGACGCGATCGATTGTGCTTACCGTATGTACAACTTGTGACTTGTACAACTTCACTTCTAGTGAGAAGCCCAGTCAGCCCGAAACTGGCTCTGACGGGCGGAGCATTTGGCCTACTTCCAGAGGAGCTCGAATTCTTTGCTGGACGGTTCGCCGCGTCACACAGTCTGTCGTCTCTCTGCATTTCATCATACCTTCTCACGCTCTGTCACTGTCATGCATGGTTTGTATGTTCACTGCTTTCTAGCCAGTCCGACCAGGGTTTGCTCATGGAGCTGGGGCGACACTTAGAGCGTGGTGTGACGCAGCCGTAGCTTGTCTCCGTCGAGCACCGCGGAGAGATTGCATAATGTGGCGAATGGTTGCGGCGTTACGCAAGCAGGGGAACGTCTGTTTTGAAACTCGTTAAGCGCCAGGCGTGTGCATTGTGCTCTAATCTCAGTGTGGCGGCCCAGGAGCAGTAAAGAAGCGCACTACCGTAATCCTCCAATAGCGCTCTGGTGCATAGCACGTTGAAACACGCGAAATTGGGTATTTGGCCGTGTTTTTGTTTACATACATAATTCTCATTTTACGAGTGATTGATAACTGTTAAAGCGGTGAGCGTACAAGCGGAAGTTGGCATATGGTAGGTCAGGTTGCATTGAACACAATAGAAAGACACACCTACATACTGCTTCATTTGGCCTACACGGTGATTTTTCCAACGGACAACACTATTTCGCCCTCGCCAAAATCAAGGGGGTACTAGGTACCGTAAACCCTATAATTTGCCCCCCCCCTATAATTACACCCCCTCCTAAATGGACCATCGTCTGAAAGGTGAAATTTTCTATATGTCTGGGTGTCTGTATGGTCGCGTATGTGTATGTACATGTACGTGTATGTGCATGTGATACTGTGTGAGAGTGTGCTAGAGTGTACGTGTGTGCGCAGCGAGCGTCTTTTTCCATTAAAAATGCCTCCACGCGCCTTTTCGCCCACTAACCTTCCTACAAATCGACACTTACAGTTTATAAGCCCCCTTCATATTTATACACCCTCCTACAGCTCGAACGAAAAAAATTAGCCCCGGGGACAAAAAAAAATATAGAGTTTACGGTATTTTGTAGGGGACACATGTAGACCATTGCACGGAAGATTGTCTGACCGTGTAGGCGCGTGCGTTCGTGAAACGCATGCGGTCACAACAGAGGGGGGGGGTTTGCTTGGGTGCGCATGCATGGCCGTGCACCACTCGCACATGTAGCCGCTGCATTCTACTTGAGTCATTCGCGCCAGCGGCTATATTGATCAGCTGGTGGGCTTGTGCTTGCACCTGTACGAACTTCTTCTTGACTCGCGCACTCCTCGTGTACCCAACCCGACGCACAGGCGTACGCGCACGCACATGCTCGGACTGCATGGAATTTCGGTGGGCGCGTCTTTACCCATTTTCTGATAACGGTGATGCAGTGGGACTCAGGCAGGCTTTTATGGTGCGCTCCGGCAACGGCTGATAGTTCACTCAGCGCGGTAGCTCTGTACTATTCGAGCGCGCTGCAATCCTTGCAGCTAAACTGCCGCCCAAACCTTACGCGCGAGCCAGCCAAGAGCCAACCCAACCCACTGCAGAATCGCGCACTGCAGTGGACTTGATTCACAGCGGCAGATCGCCTCTCCACGCCCGATTTACGGCAGAGATTGCGGTGCGTGGCTGTAAATCTCTAGGCGTTTACAAGGGCAAAACGAGACGCCGCACAGTGGTGCAGTCAATTGAGCGAAAAGTGGTGGAAATTGGAAGTTTTAGATAAACGGTGGCCCTGCCTCAACCACATTGACTTTCTCTGAAAATACGCTACCCAAGCCAAAAATACCGAAAATACCGAAAACAGTGAACCATGGGAGAACAGGTAATGCAGAGATGTTTACATTTATTCAGAAATATTACCTACACCAATTGCAGACAAGCTTCAACATGGTAGCAGAGCTTTATAAAACATAAGCACTCCTGTGCAACTGTAGTCAAAACAACTGTAAAATCCATATGTTCATCAATGCCAATGCAACAATAGGAATGCAAATTAGAAGTGCAATTTAGAAGCGTGAGAATTGGTCAAATCCATTGGATTTTATCATCGCATCCTTGGGATATGCCGTCGGCTTTGGCAACATCATTCGGTTTCCGTATTTCATGGCGAGGAACGGCGGCGGTAAACTTTTTATATATTTTTTGAAATTATTGTGTCTTTTATTGGTTAGTTTGTTGTCGTTACAATTGTCGTGTGCCACTTCTAACTTTGTGACCTTTTGACAGAAACGTTAGGTGTTCTTCAAATCGCTAAGCTGCATCTAAACTCTACAAACGCGAACTGATGGTGTGCACGATTAAATTTGAGTTAATCACCTCGGAATTTTCCTGTTTCTCTAAAAAAAATGTTCTTCGTTTAGCGGTGTTCCTGATCCCCTACGTGCTCTTCTTGTTCTGCGTCGCTCTGCCCGCCTTCCACGTCGAGTTGGCTCTGGGGCAGTTCAGCCAAGTGACGCCCATCAGGGCCTTTGGACGAATCGCGCCCATGTTTTCCGGTCAGGCACTCAGAAACCACCTTCAATATTATAATTTCATAAAAGAAAATAATAAATTTTAGGCCTGGGCTATGCGATGCTCGCAATCACGTTTCTCGTCGCGATTTACTACACGATCTTTATGGCCTGGTCCTACAGGTACTTGTGGGACGCCGTCTACTTTCTCTTCTCGGGCGATCCGCTCCCATGGACGCACTGTCACAACGCGGATTTCTTCACCGAAAAGGCCTGGTTTGCTGGTGCGTCTCTTTTTCCGAGAGTTTGGAGAACTCGCAAATTAAAGAAATGAAGTGTTCAGTGTGCCACGACGACAAGCTGTGCAACAGCAACAGCAGTCTGGAGCAGGGCGAGGAGCTGGGCAAATACGTCGTCTTCAACAAGACCTGCACGCTCTGGGACGATATCGAGAAGGACCAAGCCATCAAGTGGCTCTACGGCAATGCCACCAAGTTCAGTCCCGCCAAAGCCTACTTGTGAGTTGCGTCCTAAGCGTGTGTCCATCCCATAACAGTTGCATAACCAGTAGGAATCTCATGCGCAAATGTGAGCAGCGTGCGAAGTGAGAAGGAAATTGCCGAGACATAATGTCACGAATTTCAGCCTCCACACAGTGGGCGCCAATACGGAGCAAGCTCTGACCGACTGGAGTATCCAAGGAGAAATCGTCCTGACCTACGCTATTTCCTGGATAGTCGTCTTTTTCATAGTCGGCTTTGGACTGAAGTTCACTGGAAAGGTACGTGAGTTAAATGGCACCGCAATAGAGCAGCGTGTTTTGCAACACAAAACAGTACCAGTACCGACATAAAAAAAGGTAAAAAGTAAACAAGCGATTTTTTTTAGTTTTGATCATATGAACTAGTCAAACACCGCAATACCGGCAGGTCGCGTGACCATAACCACGCAGCATTTTATGGAAATATATTTTTTTCGATACACGTGTGTGTGTGTTTACTAATTTGTGTGTAACATTTAATTATGAAGTCTTTAAGGTCGTCTACTTCACGGCTCTCTTTCCATACGTGGTCTTGACAGTGTTACTGATCATCGGCCTGCAACAGGACGGAGCAGCGGACGGAATCAACTATTATCTAAATCCCGTTTTTGACAAAATTGGATCGCCGCAGGTGCGGTAATTCTTCATAAAAAAATTACAACGCAACGCAACTAATCTCCAGCTCTGGAACGACGCGGCAAATCAAGTGCTATTCTCCCTGAGCGTGGGCAGCGGAGGAGTGGCAACACTGGCCAGCTACAACAAATTCAGCAACAACGTCGTGAGGTTAGTTGCTCTCCTCAGGGTATCCAGGGAGGGATATCCAGCAGTGCTAATACCGAATATCAAAAACAAAAGATTACTTTGCGTTTTTCCCCCAATAACTAAAATAAACCGTAAATCCTCCAATAGTGTTTCCAAGGCGCACTGGTTTTCACTTCCTCTCATCAGAGTGCGCTACGGGTGTGGGGTCGCTATTGGAGCGAGGCACTGTAATTTCGACCTTATTGTTCTTAGGGACGTCCTAATCGTGGTGTTCGGCAACTGCCTGACCAGCTTCTACGTGGGCTTTGTGGTCTTCTCCATCATGGGCTACATTGCGAAGCGTCAGAACGTCGTCCGTAAGTTCGGGCGTGAGCGGACGCGCACCAAAATAGTGTCGTCAGCGTGTTGAGTGGACTGGTCGCTGGCGGCGGGCCCTGGGCTGACGTTCATGACGTACCCGGACGCCATGTCGCGCCAGGGCGACGTGGTGGGCAAGCTCTACTGCGTCGCCTTCTTCTTCATGCTCGTCCTACTCGGCATCGACACATGCGTGAGTGTCTGCCTTCTCAAACACTCTATAAGCCCCCCCCCCCTACAATTTGGTTTCTCCCTGGCAAGTTTTAGTTTATTGGTCTTTTCACTCAATAAGCCGTTCGTTCGGTCAGATAGAATCAGTTTCATTCAATGCAACAATTTAACAGCAATTTTAAATGTGCAGCTGGTGCTGTTGGAGACGATGACGACAGCGATAGCGGACATGTTCCCCGTGATGCGGAAACGAGCGAACAAGATGCTTCTCACCGGCGCCGTCTGCGTCTTCTGCTTCTCCTGCGGACTTGTCTTTTGCACTACGGTAGCTGCCTTTTTTGAATTTTTTTTTGCTTACGTATGCCAAAAACGTCTGAAATGAAGAATGCAAACGCAGAAAAACGAGACAAACGCACGCGCTAGATCGCTTCGTCTGTTGCGACTGTGAGCACAGTTCGCTAATTCGCATTCTTTCAACATAGCGGCTTTCTCGGACTGTATGTGGTACTGCGCCTAGTTTTGCGACATTTTAGCGTTTTAATTGAAAATTTTAATACGTTTAGGCGGCGAACGCGTTGTCTGAGTTTTTCGACGTCGTCGTGGGAGGTTGGACGCTGATCTTGACGACGACTATGGAGATCGTGCTCGTGTCCTACATCTATGGACTGAGGTACAGTATACCGTACTGTATGTAGCTGCATTCGTTTAGACCAATGACAATACACCCCCGAGTACACCCCCTCCACCACACCAATCGCTCTACGGTGGGATGGGCGCATACCATAATAAGCAGGCGACCACAGTGACAATTCGGCGGTTTGCTAACGGGCATATTGGTGCAGTAGCCTCATGCATTGCGCACTTGTAGTTGAGTCGCGTACCTTGAAACCCTTAGGGCTGATTCACAATTAACGGTCTTCCGATCGGTCTCGGTCTCCGTCTTCCCATGCCCAACAGCGAAGACCAAGACCGAGGAGAGCCAGCCCCTCAGTATCGGGCCGACTGTGTCTCATCTCTCACTAGCAGCGGTCGATTGTGACCAGAGAGAAGCCCCCCGCGATCATAGAAGTACAAACAGAGACCGAGACTGAGACCTCGACCAATGGGAAGACCGTTACTTGTGAATCAGCCTTAAGCGCTCCCCAAAAATACACCCCACCCCCCACAACAGAGCCCCTAGCCCAGAAGGCGTCTGACTTATCATAGTTTTTACGCTGATTATTTTCCAGACGGTTTCTCGGCGACATCGAAATGATGGTCGGATACCCTCCCAACTACTACTGGCGCATCACCTGGGGCTTCGTGTCGCCTCTTATGCTGCTGGTGAGACCGTCCTTCACATCTTAGAGCAATTATGAATATATTCGTTTTTTCAAAGTTTTATGTAGTTTTAACTAATTGGTTTGAACAGTGACAGTAATTGACTGTTCAATGAACGACGCAGTGTTCAACTGTTCTCGAAAAGAACAGTTGAACACTGCAGGGCAAAACTTCAATTTTCAATTTCAAATTTTAACTTATTCCAAATTAAACAAAAATAGCTCTGACGCGCAAGCATTCTTTAAGGCCATGGAAGTGTGGACAATAGTGACGCTGGTGAAGAACGGCTACGGCTTCGGCACGAGCAAGTACCCCGACTGGGCCATTTGGCTGAGCATCGGACTGACTCTCTTCGCCGTCGGATGGATACCGCTCATGGCCATCTTCCACCTCGTCAAGGCCGCCAGCTCGGGAGAGTCTATTCGGGAGGTACGGTAGCCTCCAACGTAATCTTTAAAGTTGGCGTAGTGGTGGCGGAACTGTAGCTAGGGCTATAGTGGCGATGAGTTGAAGAGATTTGCTTGTTTGGTGGTGTGTGCCATGTCCGGGATATGCACACAAGCACAACACGGGCATATTTTCGCAAATTGTGTTCATGAGTTCAGCTATTCGAGCCGAGAGACTCGTGGGGCCCTCCTGATCCGGAGATCAGACGACGTCTCGGTTGGTGCCGACCTTTTAATACTTTTAAGTACACCATTACAACGCAAACCAAAGATAGAGGACAGTCAAAAATTCGAGTATTATATTTTGGTGCAATCAAAATGTTGTTTTGCTCACAGCTCGGGAGCACCCAATGCGCCACAAGATGCGCAGCTACGCCATGGCGACCGGTTGGGGCGGAGACGAAAAGAACGGCTCCGCCTACGCAAATTCCGCCTTGGAAAATGGCGCGAAAAATGGCGACTTTGACGGTTACGTGGATGAAGAGAGCAACGTGCCCGGCATCCGACCGATCAGTATGAAGACGACTGCCGAAAAATTCTGAGCAACAGCTAGACGAGTTGAAAAGAGAGGCAAACAATTTAGACACCGGCAACGTAAAAGGCAACGGTCATTGTTTAAACTTGTGTCAGCGAATTCACACGTGAGATTACGGTTTCTTCTGTTACAATCGTGCAGGAAACAATTACAGTTCCGGTTTGCTATTGTACTGTAACCGGTTCGAGCCCCAGGTGGTCGTTTGTGCCCCAAAAGGAGGGAGGGAAGGAGGGAGGGAGGGAGGGAGAGAGGGAGGGAGGGCGAGCTAGATCCTCGACGAAGGCCACGCACGGAAGCACGCACGCAAGAACGCACACACGCACGCATGTACGCACACCAAGCACGCACGCACGTACGCCAAGCACGCAGGCACGCAGCAATCAGATCAGATCAGGAATGGTCACAAGCTTTCATCTCGCTTCAACAATCTTTGCAATTGATCAACTTGGATCGGACAGTAGGCTTTTCTCAAACGGCGAATTGATCTCTTGGAATTGCCCAAAGTGTGTGCTACCATTTAGAGGGGGTACACTGAGGGGGACGCATCGCTGAAGCAAAGGAATGATCAGATGTGTCAACGTTCCTGCCCACAACTTGAATCGAAAGCATTGTTCCGCCATTTGGCTCCGCCCACGCACTCAGCTATTTCGCGCGTTGAGGAGGGGTGGGGCGAGAGACAAGGGGGGGGGGGGGTCAATCAAGGTGTGACTTGCAGATGTGTTACACGTTGGCGGCCGCTGTCTCCAAAACGTAGTCGTACTTTGTCGTTCAACCCACAAACATCACTCCTTCGAAGAAACAGTCATCAACGGGTGGAACAAAGCAACTGTGTGGCGTACAATTTGAACCCTACCTATTCTACAAGTTTTCTTGTTCAGAATGGATGACATGGATTGTGGGTGCTTGGGAACCTCTGTCACACTAGCTGCATTAGCTTCTTGACGCTGCCAGGATACTCGTCCTCCTTGCACACCTTTAGCATCTGCAAACGGTCCTCTCCCGTTACCGGGGGGGGGGGGTCATACTCGTGCTACTTTGTGCATGTGCTTATAGCACGAGCACGTGCTGGCTCTATCCGTCTACCTGTTCATCTTATTCATACGGGCTCAGGTACTGTACTATGGGAGGTGACGTTGACTTTGGGTACTACTGGAGGATTTACAGTGCGGATGTACACGTTTTACACATTCAACGTTTGTGTGCGTGGTGGTGCGCAACTAAGCATACCTAACCGAATGAGTGCAGTGCAACTAAGACTAACTCTTTCGCAGACGTAGTTCCCGGCCATAAAGACTGGCACGTTGACGACGATGGCCATTATCGGCGCGCACAACGTAAACGAGAAGGTGAAAACGAGAAAATATATCACTCCGTCTTCGTCCTTTGGCTGCAAAACATGTGCATTTTTATTCGCATTATGCCGTTGCCTCGACATGCTCAGTAGTATAGTATCACACTTTTAATACAATGGACAAAAGCAGAATAGTTTGTATACTTTCGTATTGATGGGTACATATACCGTGAAAGCCCCCGCCCTTATCAGCCCCGCCCCACCCCTGCACGTCCGCATGTGACCATTGTGATGATAAATGTGTGATAAATTTCATTAAAACATACCACATTGGCCGCGATGCTCTTAGCAACGTCAAAGCAGATGAATTGCGCATACACCGCAGGAGGCAGCATCGGAACAAAGGATACATCTGAATTATTGACAGGTGTACTGTAAGAAAAGAAATTTGGACGGGAGAATCTAGGATACTGTAAACCCTCTGACCGGCAGTGGCGGATCCAGGAAGAAGAAGGAAGCCACAGAAGGGGGAGGAACCCCCTGTTTAGCGGGTGGGCCGGTGGGGGTGGGCGGACCTTAAACACGCTAAGGCTGGATTTATACTTCGTTTACCACAACAAAAGAATTGTTGACCGTAACAGTGTTACAAGGTAACATTGTTGACCGGTCAACAAAATGTTACTACAGTATACGGTCAACAATTGTTTCGAATTTTTTTTGCCGTTGGAATTCGTTCTTAACTAAAAGGTAAAAAAAAATAAGGAAATATGAGTTGTTTGGCCAAAAAGAAGAAACTTCTTCGACTGTTAGCTCTCTCGGAACTGTCGCGTGAGCCTGAGAAGGTAAAAAGACGCTGGTGGAGTGTCTGTCTCTACACAGAATCGATTGACGGCCCATCGAGACGACACCAGATCTGCCGACTTCGTCAGGGCGTGCGTCTGCCTGCACAACTTGCTGCTCGTCAAGGAGTGCGACGCCTACTCTAAGGCTGCGGCTGAGTGGGCGCCAGCGCTGAATGGGTCGCTGCAGACGACGTCCCCCTTGATCAGCTGCAGGCACTCGGCAAGACGCTGTTCAACTTCTCACACACGGTCACCGCCGGTCAACATCGGAAAGAACAAAAGAGAGTGATAACGACGCGCCGACGCAGTCACACTTTGGAAATGTGCTCGATCACTGATGTATCCGAAATGTGGTTGATCCGGCTCATGCAGTGTCGGTCGGCGAATCCTGGGGGGGGGGGGAATTCCCCTCCCAAAACCGAAAATCTAGGGGGAAAAGTGCTAGACGGTGGGAGAAGAAACATGCCTCTTGGACCTGCTTTCCGCATAAAAAAATGCTTATAGGTGGTCGAAAATAGCAAAAGCTTCGCCTGTGGCGCCGTTTTTCTTTTTTATTCGTTAAAAATGGACCGATTGGTGCCCAAACTACCGCCGAAATGGCCCAACATCCGAAAAGTTTTGCAGGGATCCCCTCCAGCAAACCACCCCCTCACAAAGAATTCCCCACTGAGCTCATGGCTTGCAGCTGCGCAAAGTCAGGCAGTCGTCCCAGACGATGTGCGACTGTCCCTGAAAGTAATCCTAGAAATTTTGCCAATACTGAAATATTGGTTAAATTCTGGGGGGGGGGAGTGAAGTCGGGTAGGCACGTTCTAGGCATACGTGCCCATGGGGGTGGGGCAGGGGTGGTATGCGAAGGGTTGCGTTTTTTTTTATTGAGGCAGACGATGGGTACCATTTTATTTGCAATTTCGGCGTGTTAAAGCTCCATCCCGAAAATCCCGAATCCCCCCCCCCCTCCCTCTTCGAAAGAATTGGCGATTTAGACCCGAGCGCTTTGTCCCTGAGCCCGAACGATTGTCTAGTCTCGTACCCATACCATTCCCAGGGGGGGGGGACTTCTCTCAACTGGCAATGATATTGCAGAATATCATCTCAAATCAAAAGTGCGGTGGGGGGGGGGGGGGTACGCCCATCCGGTATCAGTCCACCAGTTTTTTTTGGGGCAACCCCTCCCTAGCTTGTGCCAACCCGGAATTTTTACGTGAAACTCTATCTCCACCCTCACCCAGACCCCCGCGAAACCCCGAATTCCCCCAGTGCGTACTTAGTGGGCGTGGGCGTGGACCTGGGCCTCTGCTGCGCCAGCCCTTGTGCGGCACAGGCCGCGTCGCATCGCAGTCGAGCAGTTGTTGGCCTTCCCCGTCGTCTTCGCCATCGTCGACAGAGTTTCGTGACGAGTTCTGCAACAGCGCCTCACATTCCAGTCCGAAGTTTTCGAAAGTTCTAGGCTTCGAAATTCGAAGCAAGGAAATTAATTGAATAAAATTACCAAAGCTAATTTAATTCACCGTCTATGCAGATCGCGGCCGTCAAGAAATTGCACGATGCTGTAAAACTTCCATCCCAGAATCTTGACGACAGCAGAACCTGACGGGGACCGCGACTTCAAAACGCCTGAAATTAAATAAAATAAATAAATAAATGAATACCTGCCTTCTCTTTGTCCATGCCAATTTCGGACCCCGGCTCAGCAGCGATCTCAGCCGGCGTTCCGAACCTCAGTTCGATTTGAGTGCAGCTCCTCATATTTATTTCAAATAAGTGGATGCTCCGCCTGCACCAACTGTATCGGCCTGTCTTTCCAAGAATCAGTCGCCTTTACTGGCGGTTCGGACACATTTTGATAATTTTTATACGTTTCCTGCAGAAAATTCTCCGATTTCATCGACGGTAACAAATTGTTTTTCCAACTCAGATGGTAACACCAAAAATTGTTGACTGGGTAACAATTTTGAATTTGCGCGCACAACGAAACAATTGAAGTATAAATCACGTTGGTAACAAAACGTTACTTTTTGTTGACCGGTAAACAAGGTAACGAAGTATAAATTGGGCCTAAACAAAAATTCAGAAGGGGACGTGGTTAAAATGAAATACCTAAATGCGGGTATTTATTGAGTTTCACGGTGTCAGGAATGCAACTGTTGCCAAACTGGAATGCATTTGTTACGAAGCGCGTGTCGTTGTGGGGAGGGTGGGGGAGATTATGTAGTTTTGAAGTCGTCCATGCAGCAGTGGTGTTCAATCAAACTCACATCGGCACACATCGCAAGATCGGCTTTTCGCGTTGTATAGCGGTTGCTTCTTCGGCCCACTGTCGAGCAGAGACGCGTAGCAGCTCGACGTGAAGAGAATCGCTAAAGGGAAGGGAACCTACTGAAGACTACCAGACTAGCGAGTGATTCTTTTAATTAGAGTTAAAAAGCACGTGATTCAGACAAAGTACCGCAGAAAGCATAACAGAACCATAACCAGTCAAGCAAGCTACCGTAAATCCTCCAATATGCAAAATAGTGCCCCCGGGGCACTATTTTGCACAATGCTTTCAACTTTGCCTTATCCGGGGCACCATTGGAGTTGTGTTGCGTTTCTTAGTCGATAAACTGTTCAAAGTTGCTCAAACGTCATTCATTAATGGTTGTGGCTGTGGACACACCACTTATATGCAACTTCAGCTTGATTTGTGTCCTTGTATGATGCAAAACGTGGGGTACTTTTTGTCCCCATCACTTTTTGTTGGAGAGGGGGGCACTATTGGAGATTTACGGTAACTTGGGTTCTGATGCTTTTGAGCTTTCACAACGAAGCTTTGAGGAGTATATAGCGTACGTAGCTGACGTAGCGCATTGCACAATGCTTTCTTCAAAGGCTGATTACACCGACAAGTGCGCCGCATGTTCTAATTCGTGGTCACAGAAGAGTCAGCGAATGCAGACACGTCCACCCTACGTCGCCACCAATGCATTGCGCTCAATGTGTACGGCGTCAATGTCAGCATAAAACGATAATGAGCATTTTGTAAACCCACACACGACATGGCCTAAAACCCGAGTTGGCTTCGATTAATGCTGCACAAACATGCTAGCAAATGTTGCAAAATGTCCGCACTCACCCAAGAAAACGAACGGAAGCGAGTTCATGGTCATGGCGGCACTTGTTTAATTGAGTCTAACGCCAAGATAGATTCTGTCGTTGGAATATTTGTAAAGACACTGACTGACTTGTAGCCGAAGAAAGTGGAAGCTGCTCGAACTGCGTGGACCACCTCTTATCGATGAGTAGGGCGCAGCAGCAAGCGAGCATGTACAATACGCATACGACGCACTTGAGAGCGGTGTTTGCGTCAGGCTTGGGCTCTGACACTCCCTTGTGCCTTTATGTACACAGAAGGTATAGAGAAGTAAAAGGTAAGTGGGCGGATTCAAAAGTCCTTCATGAAAGTACATGTAGACTGCAGCAGTTCTTGACAACGACGCGCAGTTAGGTGAACCGGTCTAAGCACTGCGCCCTTTTTGAGAGCGGTTTCGGTTTTGGTTTTGGTTTCGACGCTTTTCGTGATCCTAACGCGGTGTCGGATTCGCGTTCGCTGCATGCCGTAAATTATCAAAAAGTGCTCCTCATCTCATTGACGGTTCATTACTATGACCGGCCAGGTTTTGGGGAGTGGCTCGGGGCTTGGGTTTTGGGGTTTTGGGGGTGGTCTCGGCGGATTTTAATTTGGCGAAAGTGAGATTTTGCCACAAAACTTGTGGTCGGTCTTGTGGTCACATTATAGACGCTCCCCCTAATGCTCCCATGGGAGCAAAAATTACTGTATGACTGGCTGTGCTCATAATCGATTCTCCCAGGGTGGAACGTCTATGGGCAAGCGTGCCTTTGCATTTGGGATGTATAGATTATCTGGAAGTGAAGCACTAGGCGTGGTTGTCGTCTCGGTGGTTCTGAGTGCGTGCGTGCAGTGGGCATTGGGTGGAAGACTTTTGGGCGCAGACTTGCTGTTCATCACGGTCTTGTAGTGGGTCTCGACCAATCGAAGTGCGCGCGTGTTCTGAGCCCCAGTTCACTGTGCTCTAACAATCTGGAGCCGATGCTCTTCGACCAGTGCAATAAGTGCACTCATCGTAGTAGATGTTGAAGTGGATCACGACCATGAATTTCACCACGTCGGATCGGCCCTGCACCAAGTGCGTGCACACCCTTGGTACACTGGCGACTATCACGCCACTGTGGTCACCAGCCTCCAGCGACATCCAAAGGAATCGGTGTAAGCACTGCTAAAGAATTCCAGGAAGTGTACACTGGTCCAATCTGTGCCGAAGCACATAAATTTCGAATTTCAAAGTTTGTTAAGGGATAGAGACGCTGCGCACACACGTTGGTGCAGGGGTCGAGGCGAGCTGCGCTTGCGCCGAAAGTGTAGCGGTTATCTATTACTGACCTTTAGCCAAAGCTCATTATGGCCCAATAACGACCATTCAGTGTTGGATCTTGTCGCCGCCCGCCCAATCGTAATGGTGTTAAATTTGGACGAGCTGTTATTGCAATGCGACTATACATTAGGTATGGAAAATTGAAACACGAGTACCTTGGGCATTGATGAGCAAGAGCGACCGCTGTAGCAGGCAGCGCCAGCCGCCAACAACTGGTCGTCTGGCGTCCATTTCACGAGAGCGGGTAGCTCAGTGTTAAGGCGTCGTGCTTGGCGCGCTCGTGGTCGGGGGTTCAACTCCCTTCCACCGAGGTCACTGAGTTACTAATCCCCTTGTGCAGAAGGATGAACACTCTCATTCCCCAGGGGCTGGGCGGCTCTCTGTAGGGCGGCTCTGGGTCTTCGGCCCGAAATCCGTGCTAAGGTGGGCGGCCCACCTTCCTTCGCGGGACAAGAACGCCGTTAGTGTCTACTGATATACTGATACAGTGCTATTTATATGATGTATCTCCCTTTCGTGCCTCGTGCGTTGGTTAATGGTCCCTGTACGGTGTCGGTGTAACATTGATGTGATTTGACAACTCACATACGCGACGTTCCACGATTCCACGATGAAACTACTCACACTACGGTTGCTCGTCAATACGATACTGGCAGCCAGCAGCTCTGTTACTTGATACGGTTAAGACCACTACGGAATGTTACTTCGTGAAAAGCAAAGTTTAATTCAGCTTTAATGTGACAAGCGCTGTGAAACAACGGCAAAACGGGTTTTCATCATCTCCACTAGTCGTTGTACTACGCACGATTTCGGCGAAGAACTCGGGATCAATATTCCGTCAGCTTTATCGATTTCCCGACGGCACTCGTCACTGTGCTCGCCATGCTCAAACCTGCTCAACCGATGTTGCAATTCGCCTTCTGGGTATATATAGCAGTCTTTTTATGCAATCATCCACCACCGTGCGGAAAAGTTAAAAACTCCCGTCCCTTCGGGGTTGGTGCAGCTGGTTTGGGGTTCCAGCACCTCAGCTCTCGGGCTGAGCACGTCCTCCCCTCCGCTTCGGCCTGTGAAAAGGTGCCCGGGGGAGACGTCTTCGGATGGATTCCCTTGCCTGAGGAGGAGGGCAGAGGTGCTTCGTGCTGTCTCTGCAACTTCCGCGCGGTGGTCATTTTTTTTGCTTTTTGGAATGGCACAGCGACAGCAGGAGAAAAACCATTGACAGGAGAATAAATCCTCGTTGGGGGATCCATCAAGAATCGAACCCGTAACCCGTAACGCCGGCCACTGCCCAAGGTCAGAGCTAGCTGAAAATTGTATAGCCTGCGCGTTCGCGTTGCGAAAATCGCGTCGCGAACGTGAACGGAAGAGTCGAATAAAATCATAGATTTTCATGCTTCTTCATACAATCGTCCTCGGACTGCTGCGACAACAGCGCAAAGAGGGTGACCTCAAGAACATGTTCTGCATTTGTACTCTACAACATCTCGAATTTGCATTGCGTGTCGGCAACATGGAGTGCCGCAGGCAGAGACTGTTCGTCACAATCAGCTCAACGGCCAAAGTGCACGCTCTGAAGTGCAAAACATGTTGTTTTAGAAAATCTGCTGGTTTTCCTTTAAGGAGGAGGGGGTGGGGGCAATGCCATCTCCGCACCCTCCTTCTGGTATACGCCACTGGTGTTGACGCGAAAGTCTACGACTGTTGCCAATTAATTTCGTTGACGCCATTAGAGGCGGTTTCCATGGCAAAGACTGGAGGTGCAACATTTGACAGACGCCTATAAGCTACCTATACCTACCTTGGGCACTACTGGAGGATTTACGGATTGCAATGGTAATGTGAATCCGCTGTTGCTTGCTCATGCATTTTTACAAAGGTGTTGCACCGATGGTCTACACAAAAAAAGACACATACACACACATAAAAATATATAACGTATATTCACAAAAAATGCAAATACACAAAAAAAAATAATAAAATCGTTTGTGTATATAAAGGGTGTTTTTTTTAAACTGCACAATTTATTTTTTGAATAACTTTCTATTCCCTTATCCGATCACCGTGAAATTTGAAACAAGGACGCCCAAGACTTTAGGGTTTTGCCTAGAAAAGGAATTTTCGAAATCGGATTTGTATCCATGAAGTAATGGTCGTTCGAACGCGAGGTCCAAATTTCCTCATTTTGACTGGGGGCTCTCACGCTCTCACATGCTCCTCTTCTTGGCCAATCTGCTAAAAGCTTGGGGATGTGTGCGAAATTGAGCTGCCTACAAAATGGCATTAACCTTTTTGAGCCAGTTTTTGAATTTGCAGTATAACTGAACAAATTCAAATGTGATGCTAAATCACGCATGGCTGAGCCTTTTGTCACCAAAATGCTTTCTTTAAAGTCTGAAATGAACATCCGAAAAACAACGATTGCACAGAATGTACTGTCAATCGAATGAGTAAGCTGAGGCGGTTCTAAGCCACCCATGATCCACCACAGAATCCTTTAATTTTTTAGAGTGTTGTGGAGAAAAAGTTGATTTTTGATGTTTTGATCTGCAACTTTGTACGCATAAAAACTGGCTCGAAAAGGTTAATGCCATCTTGTAGGCAGCTCAATTTTGCACACATCCCCAAGCGTTTAGCAGATTGGCCAAGAAGAGAAGCATGTGAGAGCGTGAGAGCCCCCAGTCAAAATGGGGAAATTTGGACCTCGCGTTCGAACGACCATTACTTCATGGATACAAATCCGATTTCGAAAATTCCTATTCTAGACAAAACCCTAAAGTCTTGGGCGTCTTTGGTTCAAATTTCATGGTGATTGGATCAGGGAATAGAAAGTTATTCAAAAAATAAATTGTGCAGTTTAAAAAAAACACCCTATACATGCACATAAACAAACACAAACTTTTTTCGATATCTCGTCCACCGTACTACTCGCTCGGGAGGTACATTGATTTATCCAAAAATTCGACAAGCATGAGGACATACATACATGACAATTTCCGGTGCAGTTTAGCCGGACGGCTTTTGACTGGGTCTAGAGTGAAAAGTCAGCATGTGCAGTGCAGACTTCGCGCGTACATACATAGGAGGCGGACTTTGCCAGTGCCTCGCGACGCATGTGCATGCAGGCGGCGCCGCACGGCTCGACCATAGACTGATACGTGTGCAGCCCGTTAGCTGTCTGTTTGCTGATTGAGCAGGGCAATACGATTGGAAGGAGAAAGCCGCGGGAATCAGCATGGATTAGTGCGACTCACTGTGAAAGCGAGCGCGCGACAGCGCATTTCCACTGATATGGAGCTTCAGCTCTCTCAATCCGATTACTTCTGCTCCACGTCTGCAGGCGAGAGATTGCACTTTCCTTGCATAGTTGCTCGTAGAATTCCACCCGGTTGTACGCTGTAGACGGAGCAGCCAATTTGCCTGTTGTAGTCAGCATGCGGACGCGCGCGGCTCTGTGTCTGGCCTTTGCCTTTGCCTTAGCCGCTGCCGCACCGGCCGCGAAGAAGAGTGCCCCAGTAGGCTGCTGCGAGCCCAAGTGGCTCGGTGTAGACGACAACAACGACGGCCGAGCCGAAACCTGCGTCAAGCCGCTGTTTAGGCTCCCGAAGTAAATACTTACTCCGTAAATCCTCCAATAGAGTCCACACATTTCGACTCGTCTAGTACTCTGTACCTACAACTATGCACAACGGTACAAATGTACAATGTACCAGGACCGTTACATCAAACCCCCCTCCCGTGCTCCTAGGACACAGGTGCCCAACTTGGAAAACGTCTTGTCTACACCTGCAGTATCATGACTTTAACAGTCTCTCACATTAAGTGCAGTGCATGGTATACGGTACCTGTACGTTGTCTCACCACCACACGTTATGGAGCATGCATGCTAGAGTTGGGCCCGTATTTTTTCAAACGGATTTTTCAAAAAATACACGTATTTTAAAAAAAAATACGTCGCCGCTTGTATCTTATTTTAAAAAGTACGGTCGTAGTCGTAGTCGTAAGGTCATAGTTGTAAATCGGAGTCGTAAGCCTGCATTTTGTTCGGTCAACCCGCAATAGATAATACAACATTTGTTGTTAATCAATGTACCCAACATCGAAGAGCATATGTGAGCTGTGTGGGTGGGTAGACAAGACGATTTGTCTTACATTACATATTCTTATGACGCTTTGGTTTCGCTTATGGTAGGTTTCGGACGCAGCGGACGGGGACCCAACAATTGGTTCTGCTAACTTTTTTTGCTAGCTGTTACTATTGCTAGCGCCTCTCGGCGCCCTCAATCTCTGCGTCGCGCCCTGCGTCGCGTTCTTAGCTGCGTGCCCCATTGCTCACTTTGTTGGATGCCAAATCTCCCGGTCGCTCATTATTCCGCTTACGCACCACTCACCCACACACTCACCTCACACACACACACACACACACACACACACACACACACACACACACACACACACACACACACACACACACACACACACACACACACACACACACACACACCGCAAGACCGCCGCATCCAAAACGGTGAGGATGTCGTCATATACCGTAGTGAGATCATGCTGCGCGCGGACCGAGACCAGATGCGCGCGCGTTTGGCTGTCCGGGAGCCGTTAAACTGAACGCGTTTCGCAGTCCTGCAGCGAGGCGTACTCTTCCTATTCATGCGTGCGGCTACGGCCTCTGTTCAACTGCAGTAGGTGCGCAGCCTAGAAGCGCTCCGCTAAGTAATGCCCAGTGTGCGGTGCAGGTAGGTAGGAAGAGCGTAAACGTCGCGCGTGTCTCTTCGCTCATGGACACCACTCCTCTCCCGTCCGTCCCAGGCCCACTACCCATACCCCCTGCCGATTATAGACGCGCGTCCTCCATGCCACGCACCCAGGCGGCTTCTCCCCCCTCTCTCCATCCCTTCCCCCAAAGACCCAACAACTCCCCCCTGTGTTTTTATATTTTGAACGCGCAGTCTCTTAGGCATGGACAGAAACTGGATCTCTTACATGGGTATCTCCGCGCAGCGCTTGCCAACTTCATTGTCTGTATATGCGAGACGTGGCTAGACGCCACCTTCCCCTCCGCGCTCCTAGAGAACCAGTCCTCCCATACCACCTACAGAGTTGACCGTTCCGGCCGTCTAGGCGGGGGGTGTCTCATTCTAGTTCCTAAAAGCATTCGTTCTGCTGTCTCTATCCCAGCCCAATCCCACCCGCAGTTCGAAGCACTGTCTGTTGATCTCTATCTAAAGAATACCCGCTTGCGCATTACTAATGTGTATCGACCACCGTCGTCCAACGACTCAGCCCCTCTCATCTCGTACCTGACCAATGCGCTCTCTGTCAACCACCCCTCTATCCTAGTGGGAGACTTCAATTTGCCTAGCGTGGACTGGACCAATCTCACGCAGAGGACAGATGCACGCACAGCTGAAAAACTAGTTTTCCAATACTTCCTCTCTACTGGGTTAGAACAACATGTTGACCGGCCAACGCGGGGGAACAACATTCTTGACCTCGTGCTATCTAACCAACCGCACATTATACACTCTGTGACTGTAGAACCCCCTTGTTTATCATCGGACCACCTAGCTGTCACTTTTCAAACTATTGAATCACTGGACACGAATAAACAAGTGAGCAGTTACCGTAAGTATGTAAATGGGAATTACACAGCTATGAACGAATACTTATTCAATGTAGATTGGGTGGCTCTATTCGCTGCATGTACAAACGTTGTTAGTATGTGGAACCACTTCAAAAACATTTTGCATCACTGTATTGAACGCTTCGTACCCATGTGCACTCCAAAAAACAAACCCATCTCCAAAGAAGTTCGAAAGCTAATTAATAAGCAGAAGAGACTGCACAATAAATTTAAAGCCTCACAAAACCTAGAAGACTACAACAACTGGAAAACAGCTAACAAAGCAGCAAATAGAGCCATCCTTAGTGAGCAATGTGCGTTTGAAAATGGTTTGGCTAGGCGTGGGAACTGTCGAGAATTTTGGAAATATGTGTGTGGGCGCATGAAGA
>JASAMY010002071.1:0-54760 GCA_030248085.1 Paralinhomoeus sp. GSCO2_6 | reverse complement strand
TCCGCCCTCCAAGGGCCATCCACCCCTATTTCGGCCGGACCCAATTACAGGTACACCCTCCCTCCCACCTTGTTCTGGGAAGTCGGGAACTCCCTCTCGATGAGCCATTTAGCCCCCCCCCTCCCCTTATTCGGCCTGAAGGTACGGTTGTCGACGACTTTCAGCTGCTGGAAAGGGAGCGTCTCTCTAAGGAATTCCTGTGCTACGTGGTCATGGCGCTCTTCTGCTGGTCCATGGCCGGTCTCTTCTTCTTCCGACGCGTCTACAACTGGGAGGTGAGGACACCCTGCCCCCCCAAGGTTGATGAGGGGGTCGACATCGTCGCCGTCGTCAGGTGTCGGCAGCGGAGTCGCGCGCCCACAATTCGGACTGCGCGCTGTTCGACTTCTTCGACAGTCACGACGTCTGGCACTTCTGCTCGGCGGCCGGACTGTTCTACGTGCTGCACTCCCTACTGGTCGTCGACGAGCCTCTCCGAGCCAGCTCCCGTCACGACATCCCCGTCTTCTAGCTCAATTCACTCCCTCCCCCCCCCCCTTCTCGTGGCAGCTTCTCTTTCTCTCTACGTTGTCGTTCTTGTGTTGTTGGATAGGAATACTCGGCTGGCTTTGAATTCTCTCGGTGTGGTACGCGCTTTGTGATGTTCGAGTAGAAGAGAGTCCGAAAGAGCTAGTACGACGTTGCACTCGCACCTACGCTTTGGGCGTGAGAGTGCGCTATGCTCACTCGCTCGCTGTCAACGCGACAATGAGTCCTAAGGCGCTTCTTGCTGTCTGACTGGTGTTTCTTCGACGCGCTCCCTCCTCTCTTCCCCACAATGGGCCGTTCTTCCGTCCTCCTCCTTGCCTTGCCTTGCCTTGTGCTGCAGACGAGCGCTGGGATCAGCTGCTGGAGACTCCGCCGATCGCCTGTTGCTCTGCTTGGCCGTAGAGCACCCTCGGTTGCGCCGCGCGTGTATTGTTTCTTGGGCGAGCCAAGCGAATCGGCCGATCCTCCGGCCCGCTCCTGTACGCTTCATTCCTCCCGCCGGCGGAGGGAAAATCGATTGCGCTGTCGTATCGGACGCGCGGAGCGCTCGAGCCGACCGGCGGAGGCGCCGAGACGACAGCTCTCCTTACTTTGCTGCTTTCGTTTTCAAACGGCGCCCCACACGTCGCTCCCTCTCTCGGCCAAATTGGTTTGTGGCAGCCATGCCCCTATGCCGCCTTGTTGCCCTGCGTCGGAGTCGGCTCACACCCGCCCCTAGACCTCCCGAACGGCTCGACATATCCGCGTTTCGCACGCCACTCCGCTGCCGTCGGCTAAGAAACAGCGCCACTGGCAGTGAGCTAGCAGCTCGAGACAGCGCCGCTACCGCCGCCGCTCGCGAACCTGCAATCGTCGACAGCCAAACCCCCCCCCCCCCTCCCCCTCCTTTTCAGGAACTCGTTCCGTTGCGGACGAAACTTGAGCGCATGCCGCTTGATTTCAATCTGTTCGGTGGGGGCAGTGTGCGAGTGTGTGTGTGCATGTTTACTGCCGATGCGCTGTAGGTAGTGTGTTTACGTAGAGCTGCAGGTCAGACAGCTGATACTTCAAAATGACTACGCTGCCTACTTCAAACAATTGATATTTCGTGTTATGGTATGTGTAACTGCATATACGCACATAGGTGGCCAATAGGTGATCCTTTGACTCCGACTTTTACCTGGAAAACGTTCCGCTCTACGTATTGTGGTTTCGGCTTCTCCTGCAATCCCTTCGGCAAATATTTCTTATCTGCCAGCCAGCGCTCGCAATACTATTGCAGGTATTGAGCATCTACCTATTTCCCAGTTGTCGAATGCCGAAATGCGCATAAAGGCTGTCGCCGCGCGTTGTATGTGTGTTTCCGCGTGCGTGTATGCGCATTTCATCGATACGCTCCTACTATTCCACGGGGCCAACAGGAGTTGGCGCAGACGACAACTGACGCTGCAGTGAATCAGTCAGCAGCGGACGCGCTATGTATTTATACACACGTCCGTACAGTGTACGCGAACGCGCTTCGCTCCTGTGTCTTTGGGTCAATCGCGGCTTCGTTCGCCGCTGCCGCCGCATGCAGCGAGATTCGGCTGCCCCAGACGTCGAAATCGTCGGCGCTCTGAACGGTTCTTGAAACAGCGGGCTCTGCATCTTGAACGTGTCTGCCAGTCCGCCACACCTGCCGCCTGTCGAAGTCCACCCACCCACCGCATTCACCCCGCAGTCTGTCGCCCACTTCGTGCATTGCCGCGTCGATCCAAATCGACTGGCGTCCGTCCGTGCTCTCTTTTTTACGCGCCGCTCGCACGCAGACGCGATTTCCAACAAGCGTGTCGAGCGCAGGCTCGATTTTCGCCTATCCGTCTACAAAGCGAGCCGCTGTTTAGGCCGAGCGGCGCCACGCGTTGGGCGACACGGATCGCGACGAGCCCTGGCGCCCGCGAATGCTCCCCGTCTCTCCGAAGCCGCGAAACGGACACTCCCTGTCGAACGGCTTCGCCGCCGTCCGGGCCTCGCCGCCTCGTCCGCCGCCGCTGCGCCGTCGATGCCTGCAGACGGCGACGGCGCTCTCGCTCCTGTCGACCTCGGTCGGCGTCCTCCTCCTGACTGTCCGAGCCGTCGTCGTCGACTACGACACCGACGTCGTCGCTCTGGACGCGAATCAGTGCACCAACGACACCGCCTGCGCCTGGGCGGCTCTTGAGCGGGCGTCGTCTCCCGCTGTGTCGACGCCCGCCGAGATTGGCGTGTCGGAGTCTCCTCGACCGACATGTCCCTCGCTGCCGGCTCCCAGCGGAGAGCGGAACTCGTTCGTGTTGGACATCAGCGTCGAGGACGTCTCCGCTGCAGCCAAAGGCATGGAGGACGGCCACTGGAAGCCGACCGATTGCCGGTCCAGGAGTCGTCTGGCCGTGGTCGTGCCGTACCGCAATCGCGAGCAGCATCTGCTGGCCTTTCTCGCCTTCATGATTCCCTATCTCCAGTCGCAGCTGCTCGAGTTCTGGATTCTGGTCGCGGAGCAGCGAGGCAGCGACCTCTTCAACAAGGGCGTCCTCATGAACACCGCCTTCGAGCAGGCGCGAGCGCTCGGCGCCGACTGCGTCGTGTTCCACGACGTCGACATGCTGCCGGCGAGCGACGGCGTCTCCTATCACTGTCCCGGAGCGCCCAAGCATCTCGGCGCCTACGTCGACACCCTCGGCTATCGGTCCGAGTCTGTTTTTACGCACACGCACATGCCAATTGTAGTGTATTCATTTAACTTTAGGCTGGCCTACGATTATTTGTTCGGCGGAGTTGTCCTGTTTCCTGTTCGAGACCTCGAGCGCGTCAACGGCTGGTCGAACATGTTCTGGGGATGGGGAGGTGCGTGCGTGCGTGCGTGCGCGTGCGTGCGTGCGCGTGCGTGCGCGTGCGTGCGTGCGTGCGTGCGTGCGTGCGCGTGCGTGCGTGCGTGCGTGCGTGCGTGCGTGCGTGCGTGCGTGCTCGCGTGCGTGCGTGCGTGCTCGCGTGCGTGCGTGTGCGCGCGCGCGCGTACGTGCTCGCGTTCGTGCTCGCGTGCGTGCGTGCGCGTGCCCACTTTTTCAACCCCAATGTTGTTGGCGCAGGCGAGGACGACGACATGGGCATTCGCACGCTCTCGGCGGGCCTGCGGATCGAGCGCGACCCCGCCTGCGTCACGTACGCCTTCCACATGATGAAGCACGCGAGCAGAAATTCGACCGGCATCGCGCCCGGTCCCACGCGCTCCCTCCTGCGCGCCGCTCGCACGCGCTGGCCCCACGACGGCCTCCGGCAGAATCCTGGAGTCGTCGTCGAGGTACCGTAAACCCCATAATTAGCTCCCGGGGCTAATTTTTCCGTTCGAGCTCTAGGAGGGTGTATAATTATAGGGGGGGGCTTATAAACTGAAAGTGTCGATGTGTGGGAAGGTTTGTGGGCGAAAAGGCGCGCGGAGGCGATTTTTAAGGGAAAAAGACGCTGTGCACACACGTTGGTACACTCTAGCACACTCTCACACAGTATCACATGCACATACACGTGCATACATACACATGCGCGACCATACATACACCCAGACAAAGAAAATTTCGCCTTTCAGACGATGGTCCATTTAGGGAGGGGGTGTTATTATAGGTGGGGCTAATAAACTCAAAGTGGTCTTAGGATGGTGTATAATTATAGGGGGTGGGGCTAATTATAGGGTTTACGGTAGGTCCGTCGAGCTCACTCAACGGTATTTGCGCATATTCTTGCCGAATTTCCGATCGGCAACCGATGCAAAACTTTCAGAATTCGACGACCCCCTACTATCGGCATCTGCTCGTCAACGTGGGCGCTCCCAGCGCCGAGTGGTTCTCGCCTTGCAGAAGAACTCAGGTGCGCCGTTCGTGTTGCGACCACGACTACGACACTATCAAGTGCGCCTGAAATGAAATGAAATCTAGGCCATGAAATTCTATGCGGCAACGGTGCTGCTCGAGGCGTTGCTGCTGCTGTGGCTACTCAAAAAGGACGACGGCTGGCAACTGAACGACGCCGTCACCTCGCTGAACAGTGCCATGCTCTCGCACATGTTTGAGTGGGTTCCGACTAGGACGGTACGATCGTAGAGTAGAGAGACCCTTTGTGGGCGTTTAGAGGACTCTCGGTGGGCGGCGTCTACGCGCTGAGCTGGCACTCGTATCGTCTGGTCGAGCTGCCCTGGGAGTCTCCGGTCACCTGGGTGCTGGGACTGCTGGTCGTGGACTTCCTCGCCTACTGGCTCCATCGCTTCGTGCACTGTGCGTGCCGTCCCATCCATCGTAGCGGTGTCCCACCACGACTGTCCGTGTCGCGTCGCAGACGTGCCGGCGCTGGGCGCGCTGCACGAGATGCACCACAGCGCCGAATGCTTCAACGCCTCGACCGCGCTCCGTCGGGGCGTGTTCCAGTGCCTGCTGACCACGCCCCTGGCGCTGCTCGAGTCGCTCTTCGCCCCTCTGGAATTCTTCCTCCTCCACACGCACTTCTACCGACTCTATCGACTGCTGCTGCACACCGAGGTGCGGTCTTCCCTCTCTCTGCCTCCTACGAGCAGTTTAGAACAGCGCGCGCGCTCCCTGCACAGCTTCTGCCCCACCTCGAGCTTGTCGGAGCGCTGCTCAACTGCTCGGCGCTGCATCGAGTCCACCACGGCGCGCACCACTCCGAGAAACGGGCCAACTTCGCGTTCGTCTTCATCCTTTGGGACAAACTTTTTGGCACCTTCCGGTCGCCGCATAAGGAAGTCGTCGGCGGCGCCCACGGCGCGCCCCAGAGCTTTAGCCAGCTCTACTGCCAGGTGAAACCGTGAGCTCTGACCCTGTCTACCTATGTAACATGTCAATGGTCCTTCAGATTGTCCATCCTATCCGTTCGAAATGCGGTCAGCAACGGCCACGGGTAGACCTGCCAGTTGCGGCGGCGAAACACAACCCTTCTCTGGAACTCTGGCTGAAACTCTACCTCGTCGCCCACTTCTGCTGCATGCTGAACCTGTTCATGCAAGTCAACGCCCTCAAAGAATACACGGTTCGTCAGCAGCAGCAATTATTCGGCCTTGTGTTCTGGCCTGGTCGGCAGCTGCCCCCTTTACTCGGTCGACTTGCAGACGTGGACGACGTACCTGTCGGACTGGGCGCTCCTGCTGCTCTGGATGGAGTGCTTCGGCGCCTTCTTCGACCGCAGGTTCCGAACCCGTCTGTGTGTGATCGCGGAGGCCTCTCTCTCTCTCTCTGGTCACATATACACTGTAATTGACCGCTGCTAGTGAGAGACGAGACCCAGTCGGCCCGATCCTGGGGGGGGGGGGGCTGGCTCCCCTAACTGGCCGGAATTGTTACTGTACTGCCGCCGGATTGGTTCCGCTGCATAGGTGGGCACGGTCCCAAGCACAGCCCGTGCAGCACTGATGGTGCTGCGAAATTCCCCCCTACCCACCCTCTTCCACAATTTTGCCCTTTTCCACCAACACCTTTACATAATGCACTTCGTATTTTTGTTGGACACTTTTGGGCCGCAACGTAGCCAAGAAGTTGCAACGAGCTGCTGACTATGCAAGTGTCGACAAAGATAAACGTTCATTGCAAAAAATAAAACAGTACATAGTGATGTGTTAAGAAACTGCCAACAGCATCATCAGACATTTCAACTTATGCTCATAAAATGGTATTGTGCCTAAATTTAAGAGAAAAAAATTACAGTATCTGATGTATTTAGTGATGTATTTAGTGTATTAGAAGCTCTATTGTGCCCCTGACTGAGCCAACGACTGACTCCTGCTTAGCTAATCTAGAGGACATCGCAAATCAAAATTTCAAAAAATGGGTCACAATTCGAGATGTTGATGCTCACACTCTGTAATGGCTGCATTGACACATGACAACACTGTGGAGCATCGAAAAACAGTGAAAAAGAAACTGTCAGTCAAGTACTTGAGAAGTTGAGAAGAATCAGTTTGTGTGTTGTGTCAGTCGCACGCACAAAAAACGGGACAACCTCTGTAAATTCCATGAGTAGCAGTTCAGTCTCTGCACTCAAATCGAGCTGCGAATCTGTCAGTCCCATACCAAAAAGTGAACTGTAAACTAAGCTGCGAAATCCCACATGTGCTTCTAACCTGCAGTGCTTTTGAGCAGCGAATTCCCCACCCAACGCAACTTGACGCTTCGCACTGCGAAATCCTCCACCCGGACGCGACCCACAGCGTTTCGCGCTGCGAAATCCCTCCCTCAACCCCATGCGATATGCGAAATCCCTCCCAATTTTAGCCCGTGCATGCACGGTCCAGCACGGGCTGTGCCCACCTATCCGCTGGCCGGGAGCCAAGGGCATACAGCTCCCTGATGAGACGAACCAGCTGTCCAGACGGCTCCGACCATGTCACATACGGATCCCGTTGAAACGCGCCCCGTGTTCCTCCCTTTGCCCTGCCACCGAGTCGAGCGCTCGTTGCAGATGCTGGGCTGGTCCGGCGGAGCTGGGGCGCTGTGCGCTGACGCTGCTCTACCTCTACGCTTACGACGGCTCGCTGCGCGACCGCTGGACCTTCTGCCAGTCGCGCGTCACCCTCCTGCTGCAGGCCGCCTCCGCCAGCTTCTGGGCCGCCGCCCTCCTGCAGCGACTGCTCGCCGTCGACGCCGCCGCCGCACCCGCTGCCGAGGACGGTGACTAACTAGACCGGGGCCGAGCAAGCGCCCACCCCACCAGCTCAACCACGGGTCTCGCAACGCGCGCCAAATCCCGACTTACTTTGCTGCATCCACACACGGTTGTTCCTACGACATCTATGGCGCTTCGATTGAGTGCGTACACCGTACAATCGATCTAGAGGTTCTAGCAAGTTCTTTGTTTCGTCCGAAAATCCCGACGTAAGCATAATAGAGCCGACGATGCTACAAAAATTCCGCCAACGCTGGTGCGCTCGTCCGTCTACTAAGCCAACACTGCTTACATGTCTGTCGATTTTCGTGTTGGTGCGTGCGTGAGCGCGCAAATCTCTTCTCATCCGTGCACCCGTGCTGCTGCATACATACGACGACGACAACGCGCGCGCGAGACTTTACACCACACCCACCGCTTCAACTCGACTCGAACGAATCACCTCTTCTGCTTTTTTTCCGGACGGATTGCGACTTGCACGCGGACTAAGTGAGACCGTCGCTGGCGGTCGGGAGCGGTGTCACCGAGCAACCGGGGGGGGGGGGCGGGCGTAAGGCGGGTGGCGCGGCAAGAGGTTTACCTATATCAATCTCGAAAGGAAGCAAGCACGCGCGAGCGAGAAAACATGGACACGACGGGGAGAGGAGCGCGTCTCACTCCTCGGCTGCCCCCTCCTTGACGTGGGCCTTGTCGACCGCGGGTGCCGGCGGGGCCGGGGCGTCCTTGTCGGCGGCTGGCGGCGCCGAGTCGGCAGGCTTGTCGGCGGGCTCGTCGGCAGCGGCGGCGCCCTCCTCTTGACCTTCGGACACTGCAAAGGAAACGGTGCGCCCCTCCCGGCAGCCAAGGCGCAGCAGCAGCACTCACCCTGACGACGGGAGCGGCGCTGGCCGGTGCGGGGCTTGAGCGGCTTGCGGGGCCGGCGCTTCTTCTCGCCACCGGCAGCTTTGTCGGCGGCGTCGTCAGCCGCCTCCCCGTCCGCGCCCTCCTTGTCGGCGTCTTCCTTGGCCCCGCGCTCCTGCAGAGAAAGTCAGACAGCCTCAGATTTTAAGGCTGTTTGAAGTCTCTCCAACCCGCCCACCTTGCGACCGTCGTCGGGCCTCTGTCGCGAGCCGCGGCCGCGCATGCCGCCGCCGCCGCCACCGCGGAACTAAAAAATATTCTGCGTGCCGACACAGCAACCGACACGGACGCACGCACGCACTCACGTAGCCGCCGCCGAACAAGACGTGGTAGGGCAGCGCGAAGTCGCTGCCCTGCACGGCCCCGCCGTCCACCGCCGACACGTCCTGGGCCAGGATTCGGCCCTTAAAATCTTATTTAAATTTAATGAAAATTGAAATAGACAATTCTGAGACGGAAAAGACGGACGTTGGCGTCCTCGACGAGCGAGAAGCGGACCTCCTCCTCGTCCTGCAGCGTTCTGCCCACCTTTCTGAGATTCGGCTTTAGAACTGCCGACTAAAAATACAACAATACATATTATTATTCAAAATACATCACTGAATTTTGCGACTTACGCTGTGCACAAAGACGTCGGTCTCGTCGTCATCCCGACAGATAAAGCCGTAGCCGCGTTGCACCGAGAACCACTTGACCTTGCCCGTGAAATATTTCTCTAAAAATAACATTTTTTTAATTTTCATATTTTTAGAGTTAAAAATAGCTCACCAGTGACAACGCCCTTCTCTCCCTCGGGCACCAACTTCTTCACGATCTTTCTCGACGCCATACTTCGGGCGACCACACGGAAAGGAAACAAGTATAACGACACACAGCGATTGGAAAGTAGATTTCGAAAATTCAAAAAACGATACCGTATACTATTACGTATGTAAATATTTAACAATATTGTTGCCTACAATGAAGCTGCTATGCAAATATTTGACAATATTACCTACAATTGTAAACATTTGACAATCTTATTGTCTACAATTAGCAGCTATGCAAATTACTGGTTCCAGCTGCGTAGAGCAACTAAATAATAAAAGCACAATAAAATCGAGACACGAACTGCACCTTCAACACCGCTCGTAACTACTCTTAATAGCCACTACCGTTCCGCTCCTGTGCACGTGTATGACCATCCATCGAGCGACCCTCCACCATAAGGCTGCGTGCCAATGTATATTTGCGTCGTAGTTGCTTCGCCGTCGCTTGCCAACAGGTTAGCTAGTCAATCAA
Source organism: Paralinhomoeus sp. GSCO2_6 (assembly GCA_030248085.1). Taxonomy (NCBI): domain Eukaryota; kingdom Metazoa; phylum Nematoda; class Chromadorea; order Monhysterida; family Linhomoeidae; genus Paralinhomoeus; species Paralinhomoeus sp. GSCO2_6. The sequence continues at coordinate 45,394 of JASAMY010002071.1, read as the reverse complement.
GCACAGCGCCGCTCCCTTCAGTGTCAGCCGAAAAACAGGGAACGAAGAGCGGACGCGCGGGGCAGTTTGCGAGGAAACACAAACACCAACAACGTAGCAAGCGACAGGGCGGCGCGTTTGTTTTTTCTTTATTAATGCGAGATTATCAATCACCAGTCGGCGACGTCCACGACCTTCTGCAGGCCGAGGCAGTCCTCGACGAGACGGTCGCGGAGCGCCCACAGCGCCTGCGCCATCTGCGCGTCCGTGGGCGGCGCTGAGGAAGACGACGACGACGGGTCGGCAACCAATCCGGAAGTGTCGAGGAATTCGGGCGCCGCCGACACCGCCGCCGCAGCCGTCCGAACCGTCATCTCCTGAATTTCGCCCCCGGTCGATTGGACACCAGTCAGACAGCACCCAGCCAACTGGGAGAGACGGCTACCCAGTCTAGCATACCGTGAAACTTGGGGGGGGGGCACCCCAGATTTCTTCAGCCAGCCCCCCCCCCCCTCCAGATAAACTTGCATTTTCGCGTCGGCGCTAAAACACCAAAAATAGCGCCGCTTAGAACGATAGAGCCCAACCACCACACGTCATTTTGGTGCAGAATTGATCAACCCGACCAGCAACGCACCCGTTTTTTTTTTTGCTCCGAGTGAAAAGTGGAGGAACCCCCCCCCCCACACACATACACACACACAATAATGGTAGTACTTTAGCTGTGCCTGTACCGAGAAAACTCTTTGGAAGAATCTGGGAGGGAGCGGGGTGTTTGAAAAAAATCGGGGGGGGGGGGGGGTGGTACACCTCCCCCCCAGCTACGGGTATGCCCCCACACTGCGCATGGGTGGGTAGGCTTGGGGCACCCCAGGGGTACCTACGGGTTTGGCGACGCTCGAGTGGAAGTCGGAGACGGTCGGCCCTCCGGCGTACATGCGCTCGATGTATCTGCAACGCGGGCTCGGTTCCATTTGATTTGTCCTTGTGTGTCGGCAGGTCAATTCAAACAAGACGTCGTTAGCCTACTTCAGGTAGGCCTCGGAGTGGAGCACCCTGCGCACTTTCACGTTGTCGGGCGGGTTGACGAAGCTCGGCCTGGCCAGCTCTTCCTCGGGCACACGGACCACGACGCGACTGGGGTCGGCTCGGGCTGTGCGACTAATCTCCTGGAATCGTCATACCGGTAACTGGGGTTTGGGGGCCCCAGCCACTATTTTCCAACACCCACCAAGACCACCTTCCCAACCCCCCGCCCCCCAGAATGTTCCCAAGAGATTTCTCACCGTCTACAACAATAAAAGTGAGTAAATGTTGGTGTTTTCACTGTTTTCCAGTGTTATATGACCATAGAACAGCTGAAAAACACTGTTAGACCCTATTAACTAGGGCAAAAATACCAGTATAAGTCAAAAAATGGTCAGCTACCCCCACTTTTTGCTCCAGAGACCCCCCCCCCCCACTCTGCCAGACACGGTTACAGGTTTGATCGTCGTCAATTTGTTTGCGCGTTGCGGGCAGGACTGGAAAAATTGACCACGCCCACCGCGTGGCCATTCAGGTGCGCTTGCTGTTGCTGGTGCGCGTCTTGGGCGTCGGCCTGCGCTTGTGCTTGGGCGGGAGGCGGCTGCGGGAAGCCATACGGTAATGGGGCTCCATTGTAGGGGTAGTGCTGTTGTTGTTGCGGGTGAGCCGCGGCGAGGAAAGGCGGCTGCTGCTGGCCGACGGGTGCAGGGTGGGCCGGTCCACCCCCCAGCGGGGGGAAGGGTGCTGCAGCCGTCTGCGAATTGGGGGGCGGTGGCGGCGGCAGAAACCGCGGCCCGACCGCTCCCATCGGCATTGGCGAAGCGGCGGCGGCGCAGGGAGAGGGCGACGAGGGCGCCGCGGGAAAGTAGTGTCTGAACATTTCGAAGTCGAAATTTTTCGAATTTTTCTCTCCAAATTTCACGCACTTGCTGCGCTGCGAGACGGAGATATTGCGGGCGGCGTTGAAGACGTGCTTCTCCTTGACGTGGCGCATCAGGCGCGGCTGGGAGGGGAACGCTCTGCAAAAAAAGACAAGTTCGGCATGAGTTCAGCATTCGAACTCCAACCGTATTCGAAATTCGGAAAAAAATTACTTTCCGTCCTTCTTGTACTTGGTGCAGCCCACCCAGTGGCAGATCTTGAGCGGCGGCTCGCCTAAAGACAAGCCTAAGTGAGACCTTAGTCTATTGCAACGTTTATGACCGGGCAGCGTATAGGCTGGTGGTAGAGGACCGGCATCTTGCGCGACGCACGGTTTTGCCTTCGATTCTTGATGGAGCCACTAACGAGCTTTATCAGTGGAGTTTCTCATGTTGTCACTACTCACTACCCTAGATTACAGACGGCGTTCTTCCGAATGTGTTTGATTAACTCTGTGACTCTAGACTGGAAGGCGTCATGGAGATGGGTATGCTCCATGGACCATTGACGGCCTCCTAACGTTGGCCCTAATCCAACACCAACGAGACCTTGCGCACTGCCCAAATCAAAATGCTTGCTTCTTACCTGGAGTCTTGACGTGCGCCTTCGTCACGTGCTCCAGCAGCGCGTCGGCCGTGTCGTATTGATAGTCGCAGTCCAGCCAGCGACACACGAAGACCTGCACGACTGTCGTCTCTGCCCGTAAAATTACACCCCCCCCCCTTCCACGCACCCTGATCTGTCCGGGCGGAATTTTGGGCCCCACGGGCGGGTTGAGCTTGTCGGAGCGCTCGCGCTCCTGCGCGATCAGCGCCGCCCGCAGTTCGTACTCCTTCTTCTCGTCTTCGGTCAGCCGCTTCCACTGCAAGGTCACAAAGTTCCAGCACCGACAACCGACTCCCAACGGGCCTGGGGACCTCGGTGCCGACAAGCTTGCTGATCTGTCCGAACGTCTCGGTGGGGTTGTCGGCCATGATGCGCTTGCGAATCTCCGCCGAGAAGAGGATGTAGCCGCTCTTGGATCGGCTGTTCAACTTCGGCACGCCGTCCAGCGACCAAGACTGCTTTTGGGGGCGGAGTTCGATTTCGGTCGAAAACTTTCGTCAAAAAAAAACTGTGCGTACTTTGGGCGTAAGTGGCGCTTCCGGGAGGGAGCCGGCGTCCTCGCTGCGGTCCCCATCGGCCGCCAGCGCCTCCGTATCCACCGTCGTGTCGGCTCGCATCAGCAGTGGGGAGGGGCCCTGTAGCGTCATCAAACACTTGTATGGCATCGCAGTCGCAGTTGCGTGCTCACCAGTACCACCCACCTTCTCCGGTACGATGGGCTTCTTGAACACGAAGATCTCGTCCTCCAGCACGGCGTTCGACAGGCGGTACGACTGAAGGTTGCGGTTTGAAACCGGACGTGACTGCGCACAGGTGTACCTTGAGGGCGCGCAGGCGCTTGAGTGAGGACTCGGCCATCGGCTTGCCTGCCCCTCCTCCGGTCGTTGTCGGCGAGTAGGGCAGCGGGGAGGAGGCCGGCTCGCCAGCAGCCGAGCCCGGCGTCGACCGGCCTGCAACGCCGGCTCGTCAGCGACGACCTCCAATAAAAGCCCTTGTTGTTGGGCCCAGACCGTCAGAGGCGGCGATGCAGGCGAGCTGCTGCTGGACCAGATCCGAGCTCGACTGACTGGGCGTCAGCGATGAGAACGCCTGCTGCTGGAGGACGCTGCCCTCGGTCTGGCCCAGGCCGCCCGCGCCGCCCGCCACCCTCTGGGCGACCACGAACACGTCCTCCTCTCGCACCTCCGTGGGTCGCACTAAACGACGGGAGGAGCACACCGAAATAACACTCAGCGTCGGCTGCGTTAGCGAGAAAGGCCCCCACTGGAGCAGAAGTCCTTGAGCGTCAGCACCGCGCACTTGCGGATCACGGACGTGACGGGCACGATCTGAGACCGCAATAACAACAACAGCTTGGCAACCAAGCAAGCGGAGGCCCACCAGGTCGGGTTGGTCCGTGCCGAACACCTCTCGCTTGTAGAACATCCTGCTGGGCTCGTGCTCGATGTCGGCCGGCTGCGCGAACGAGGGCCCGCTCAGGAAGGCGGCGCCCCTGCACAGGAAGGTGAGGGAGGGGGGGGTATTCATTTTGGTGCAGCGCGCAAGGCGGGTCACTCACTCCTGGTCGCGCCAGAGTCGGTCGATGCGCATGAGCGCGTGCGCGGGGGCGCTCTTCTCGTGCTGCTGCTGGCGCATGCCGACCGCGTCGTAGTCGTGCTCGCCGAAGACCGACGCGATCGTCTGCCGGGTGGCGGCGGGCCGGCTCACGACGACGCCGTCACCGAGCTTCAGCCAGAGCTGGTTGAAGTGGAGCTGCTCGAAGAAGCGCCACGCCGACGAAGAGGCCGCAGCGTCCGCGGGCGCGGACGAGCAGGGCACTTCCTGCGAGATGGCAATTTTTGCAATTTCCAAAAAAAAAGAAGCCACTAGAAGGCGAGAAGGCCTCACCTCTCTGTCGGGCTCGAGCGGACCGCCGTCGTCACTGTCGTCAGCCTCGTCGAGCAGCACCGACTGGAAGACGTCCTGCATCTTGTCGTCGTCGTCGTCGCCTTCTTCTTCGTTATTCCTGGCAGTGCCGACGGCGGACGGGGCGTCCACCATCTCATCCTTGACTTTTTCTTGTCGGTGCTCCTCCCGGATCTGCTGCCGACAACGCTGCGGAGGAGACGGTTGCTGCACGAAGCAGGACTTCTGTCGCTCCAACTCCAGAGGCGTGTCGCGCTCGGCGAATTCCACGTCGTCATAGTCGTAAGGCCACGTCTGCAGCAGGCAGAATGCCGTCGTCGCGATGCCGAGTGGAGAAGCGCACCGAAATAACGCCAACGCAACGCGCCTTCAACTTCTTGAAGTGCAGCTGTCGGCCCAGGTAGCGCGACTCGCAGGCGTAGACGTCCGCCTCTGGGAAGCCCTGTCGGAGTGAACGCTAGCCTCAGTTTCGGTTCGACATCCCAGAGAATAAACACGACCTTCGGCTCGAGCTTGAGATAGTCCTTGAGCCACATGACGAGGCACTTGCCGTCCAGACGGTCCGCCGTCACCGTGTCGTAGAAGACGCTCTTGAACACCTCCTTAATTAATTAATTAATTAATTAATTAATACGCGACGCTAATTGACTTCCTCAATCAAGGCGCGAAGTTGCGCACGTTGGGAAAGAACTTGCGCGTCGCCAGGTGGTAGGTCTGCTTGGGCCTGTAGAACCAGAGGCCTCTCACAAAATCCTGCCCCAATTCCGGGTCGCGCCAGAGCGCCTCGACGCGCATCACGTGTCGGTCCAGCTCGGCCCTCTCGCGCTGCTCCGAGGACGGTGAGACGTAGACGAACGCGCCCGCCGCGTACCGCCGCCCGTCCGCCGTCTCCAGCACCGTCAGCGTCGACTGCGAAAAGGCCACCGAATTGAATTTGTCAACGAATCGAACCAAACGAACCGAACTGCTGAATCGTCTCAGCGACCCCACGACGGCCGCAGCCACGGCTCACCGAGTCACCATGGACATACACTAGCGGATCCAGACGGGGGAGAAGGGGGTCTCCCCCTCCTCTCAGCTCAGATTCGGGGGGGGGGGAAGAAGGGGAGAGCTCAGGGAGAGAAGAAGGAAAGAAGGGCGAGAACAGGGGGAAATGGGCAGATTTTTACGTTTTCCTTGGATTAAGGCACTCAAAGCCCAAATTTTTGCCTGCGGCGCTGTTGTTCCCTTCCAACTCACGTTTGATTCGTAAGGGAGCTAAAAGATTCCGTCATTTTTGTCTATTTCATAGCAGTGTTCTTTGTGCGGTTAAAAAATTGAAATTCTCCCCCCTCTGTCCGAGAATCCTGGATCCGCCAGTGTGGACATACCCGTATCATATATAGTGGACACAGCGGCATAGGTGGGCACGGTCCCAAGCACAGCCCGTGCAGCACTGATTGTGCTGCGAAATTCCCCCCTACCCACCCTCTTCCACAATTTCGCCTTTTTCCACTAACACCTTTACATAATGCAGTGCATATTTTTTGGACACTACACTTTTGGGCCGCAACGTAGCCCACAAGTTGCAATGAGACGCTGACTGTGTAAGTGTCAACAGTGGGCTTTTCAAAGATAAACATTCATTGCAAAAAAAATAAAACAGTACGTATAATGTGTTAGATGTTAAGAAACTGCCAACAGCATCATCAGACATTTCAACTTATGCTCATAAAATGATGGTATTGTGCCTAAGTTTAAGAAAAAGGAATTACGGTATCTGATGTATTTAGTAACTTTCTATCAGAAGCTATTGTGAATGCAGATTATTGCTCAGACAAAAAAACGACAACCCAGTGAACTTTTGCAGTGCACCTACTTTCTTAATATTGAAGACAATTTAGCTACTGGACCTGCTTTTGCAGTAAGCAGTGCAGCTGGTAAAATGGCACGCTCATTACCAGTGGGATGAGCAGATGCTGAGTGCAGTCTCTTCATACTTAGCATTCAAGGGTTGGCATGCGCAGCCCTGGGCTGCGCCAATGGCTGACTCCTGTTCAGCTAATCTAGAAGACATCACAAATCAGAATTTCAAAAAATGGGCCGCAAATTTGAGATGTTGATGTTGCACATGCTCTGTAATGGCTGACAATATGACATTGACACATGACAACACTGTGGAGCACCAAAAACCAGTGGAAAACAAACTGTCAAGTACTTGAGAAGAATCAGTTTTTGTGTGTTGTGTCAGTCGCACACACAAAAAACGAGGTAGCAGTTCAGTCTCTGCACCCAAAGCTGCGAAATCTGTCAGCCCCATACCAAAACATGAACTGAAAAGTGAGCTGCGAAATGTGTCAGTACCATACCAAAAAAAAAGAACTGTAAAGTGAGCTGCGAAATCCCACATTTGGTTCTTACCACCTGCGGTGCTTTTGAGCAGCGAAATACCCACCAAACGCGACTTTGACGCTTCGCACTGCGAAATCCTCCACCCAGACGCGACCCACAGCGCTTTGCGCTGCGAAATCACTCACCAACTAAACCCGCAGCGCTTCGCGCTGCGAAATCCCTCCCTCAACCCCATGCGATATGCGAAATCCCTCCAAATTTTAGCCCGTGCATGCACGGTCCAGCACGGGCTGTGCCCACGTCCCCCCCACGCAAAAAAAATTTGAGGAAGTGATAGATAGCTTAGAGACACCGACTTTGGCTCGTCCGGCCGCTTGGTCCGTCTCTTCCTGCTCGTCCAGGTTCGGCTTGGGCTGCGCGGGCTCGTGCAGCAGTTTCGCCTTGCGTTCCTCCTCCATCTTCTTGAGCAGTCGACTCTGGGACTGGTGGCTGGCCGGCGACTGCAGCTGACGGCAGATCTCGTCGCGACTCTGAGCGTAGTGCGTCTGCAGCTCGGTCGCGTCCTCGAACAGCTGAAGAACACCCGTTGTTTCCTCCTCTCCTTTCAGTCCAAAGCAAACCGGTCTCGCCTGCGAGTCGGTGCGACTGAGGCGCCGGGCGGTGTCCAACAGCGCCAGAATATCGCGCTGGAAGCGGTCCAGTCGACGGTACCGACCCCGGTCCAGTCGCCGTTTGATGCCTTCCATCGCCAGCGGCGGCTCTCTACAACGATCGCAGCGCGCGGCGCATGTACGCGTGTCGGTCGAGGGCGCACGCACGCACCCGGGCATTTGCCTGGCCTTCCACAGTTCGGGCACTTCGAAGAGCGAGTCGCTGTACGTCCTGCCGTCCGCGTCCTGCGGGTGGAGGAGGCATTTGGGTGCGACGAGCGCGACGAAACCGGTTCGGTTTGTGTGTCACTCGCCTGGTGGTTGTTGACGGCGACGAAAAGGGCTAAAAGCATCGAGGCGACCTGCTGGCCCACGTCCGGCACGCTGCTCTCCTCCTCCGCCTGCAGCTCCGTGCGCCGCTGGAACAGCACCTTCTGTAGCGCCAGCGCGTCCTACAAAATAGTTCTGGGTTTATTAGAAAGTAAACCGGCTTGCACAAAGAAAGCGGGCACCTTGTAGACGACGGAGTCAGGCTCGTTGAACCGACACGCGTTGTCGAACATCAGCACGAAGTCTTGGAAGAGGCCCTCTGCAAGGGGACGACGACAGCACGTCGTCGCTTGCCTGTTTCGTCATTCGTGCATTCCTGATGACAGCCACCCACCCAGCGAGTCGTACTTTCCGTTCACGAGATTGCTGCCGATCTTGGCCAGGTCGACGGGTCGCTTGATCGCCTCGTAGTAGTCGGGGTACTCCTGCATAGGGCACCCGCGTTCGGCAGTAGAGCGAATCGCTTCTCGGGGGCGACGCACCGATCTCGGCGGCAGTTTCGCGAAGATCGTGGACAGCTTCCTGCCTCGGTGGTCCGCGTGGTCCTTGATGGCCATGTAGAGGGCCCAGAGTCTTCGCGTCTCCGCGTCCTGGGAGGCGACGGGAGGGGGCTGGGGACTCAGGGAGGCGGCGGCGGCCGCGAGTTGGGACGACGACGCCTTCTTCTTGTCGGCAGTGGCAGTCGGCAGCGCGACGCCGGCCGAGGGCGAGCTGCTGACGCTCTTCAGCTGGATTTTCGGGCCCCCCGGGGCGCGGGTCTTGCTCCAGCCGAACTGCTCCTTGACCATCTTGGGGTTCTGGAGCACCGTGGGACCCAGACCGCGCATGGCTCGCCGCCAGACGTCATCCAGACGGACGGCGTCGATGTAAACCTGTCGAGAGCGCGTACGTCGACAACGCCAGTCGCCAAGTAATCCTTTAATACTGCCCTCTCTCCTCTTCAACAGTGCCCCGGATATGGGGGAAGTCACAAGAATACTGACAAACAGCTGCATCCATTGATAGCGGATGTTTCGGCAACTATTAATGTGGCAATTTAACCACAAAATGAGGAAAAAAGTGACCAAATCCACTGAAAAATCGGCCATTTGCTATGCGCGTCGAAACTATTTCGAGGCCGAAATTGTAGCGCCCCCTAATAGTGTCCCGCCCGGGGGGGGGGGGTCAAAACTATAGCCCACCCCCGGGTACAGCAGTAGTGGAGGACTTCCGGTACCAGCAGTTACCTGGGAGCCCTCCTCGTTGTAGCGCTTGGCGTTGTCGAAGAGCAGCTCCAAGTCTCGGCCGAAGGCGGTCGTGTCGAAGTACTCGTGCCGCTCGATGCGGCCCCGCACGAGCTGCAGGTCGAGGGGCTCTTCGATGACGTCATAGTAGTCGGGATAGTCCGCCCGGCGGGGCAGCTCGCGGAACAGCTCGGCCATCTCCCGGCCGTCCTCGTCCTGACGGACGGCGTCGACACACAGTGACCCCGCAATCATTCATGTTTCGTGTGACAGGGTTTCCGCTCTGGGGCGGGGGAGGGAGGGAGAGAGAGAGACCATGAAGGGCTATGGACATAGGAATGTTTACGGGTGGACTAGGTCATAGGGGAAACAGGTTTGCACCAAAATAGCAAATAAATAGGTACTTTTTGAGCAGCAGGGTCCAAAATCATTCTACAGGCAGGTAAAAAAAATTGGGGGGGGGGAGGAGCGGCGGTTGCCGACTGCGAGGAACAGGGGAGTAGTAGCTGTCACCCCCACCCCCCCACCCCCCCGGTACATGGATGCCCAATACCAAGCTGGTCAACGCACGGTGTATCCATTGAGCGCGTCAAAGACGAGCATCAATTTCGAGCGGTACCGCTCCACCAAAGTTTCTAGACTTTTGCGACCCGGCTTGCTGGCGCCTGCGCGTGACGGCGGCTGCTGACGAGCGAGAGTCGCTGCCGACGACGGCATGGGTCCCCCCGGTTCCCTGTGAGCGCAACCGATTAAAAATTCAACCCCCCCCCCCCAAAAAAAAAACCGGCAAGAACGCACTGTTTTATCGGGACGTTGGCTGCGAGTTGCGCCTCGCTGAGTGAGAACTCGTCCATAATCGCCTAAACCGTACGTACAGATAGTGAAAGAATATAGTGGCAAAACGAAACCAATGCTAGCCTTCAAATCCAGCTCCGGGAACAGGGTCTTGGCTCGCTCGAAAATCAGCGACTCCAAGACGCAGGCGTTCTGGAACACAAAAGTATCTGTCATTATCTCATTAGCAACATGGCTCTAGTCGGCGCTATACCGTAAAGCCTATAATTACCCCCCCGGGCAAATTGTTTCGTTCGCGGCATAGAAGGGGTGTAATTATAGGGGGGGGGGGGGGTGAACAAATGGGGGTTAATAAAATGGAAGGGTCGATTTGTCGCGAGCTTTTTTGGCGCGAAGCGCGTGGAGGGGCTTTTAAAGTGAAAAATACACTGCGCACATAACGTCGGTACATTCTAACACACTCTCACGTACACGTACATGTACATGCACTCACATACGCGCCCACGCATACAATCAGACACAGAAAAATTAGCCTCTCACTTAGGCGCATTTAGGGAGGGGTGGATTTATATGGGGTAATAAACGGGTGTCCTGGGGAGGGGGCTCAATAAAGGTGCGGGGCTAATTATAGAGTTTACGGTATGTACGCATGCCTGGTATATGGTTGAGGTCTCCACGTTGTAGGATTTGGCGTTTTCCACCATGATGACGAGGTCGCGCAGCAATTCGCCCGCGTCCTTGTATTGGGCCGCCTTGAGCTTCTTGTTCACCATGTAGAGCGATACTGGGCACTCGATCTCGTCGTAGTAGTCGGGGTACCAGCTGTGACGGACGAAAACACTTTTTTCTGGACATTTTTGGGTTTCACCATCCAGCCTCTACACCCCCCCAGCCCGTGTCTCAAACAGATGATAACTGCGAGCTTTTCGCCGCCCCTTTCACCGTATTGTATAACCAGAACACCAAAATACCGCTCTTTACACTCGATTTCGACTCAAAAAGCACATATTTACACGCCATTTTGGCGCACCATTTAGGATTCCAGCCCCTCCGAGCAGGGGCCTGGCATATACACACCCCCCGGCCAGGAACCCAGAAGCACCAATATTCGTTGTCACCCCATCACTCCATTCACCTCCTGTCCGGCAGTTGGCAAAAGGCCTCGGCCAACGGCTCTTCGTCCTCCTCTGCGTGTCTGTAGTGGCGCACGATGGTGTAGAGCTGTCGGAGCGGGTCGGCGGCTGCCTCTGGCAGCTCCTCGCCTGCGAGCGTCGGAGCGACATTTCGGTGCGGTGACGAACACCACTCGCCAGGGGGGGGGCGTACCGTACCGTCGTCGTCGTCGCTGTCCTCGGCCCATTCGTGGGGCGTGGGTTCCAGGGTCTGCTTCTGGAGGTCCTCGATCGTCTCGGCGTTCTGTCGAGCGCGTCCCTTCTCGACAGCCCCTCCGCCGCCCTCGAGCAGCTCCAGGCGCCGCCGCGAAGAGTAGCGACGCAGCACCGCCGCGTCCTGAACTGTTTCACTCTGGAGTGGCTGCCGATCTTGTTTCGTTGAGTGTGGTGAGCCGCTTTTATGCTGATCGCTGGGATTCTCTGGCGGGATAGTGACTAGTGAGAGACGAGAATCAATCAGCCCGACCCTCCCACCTAACGGGCCGGAATTGTTTGTCACTGCCGTCGGGTTGGATCAGCTGGCGACAGCTCAAGGGACGACCCAGGACAGACAGCTCACAGAGGCGACCAACCCCTGTCCTGTCCAGATGTCCCAGTGTCCATACAATGACGTCCACCCGTCTGAGGCACGCTCCAGAAGAACACCACATATATTCAACGGGGGGGGGGGGTGGAGGCAGCACTCGCCTTGCTAATCATGGAGCCGGGCTCGTTGAAGGCGCGCGCGTTCTTGAAGAGCCGCGAAAAGTCCCTGTCGACGTCGTTGAGACTACGGTAGGTGCCGTCTCGAATCCGCGCCGCCATGGTCTTCAGGTCGAGCGGCTCCTTGATCGCCGCGTAGTACTCGGGGTACTCCTGAGAAAGTGCGACCAATTAATTAATTAGTCTCATTAATTAAGCGTTGTTCGATGTGTGGGAATACCTCGGGCGAGGGCAGGAGCCGAAAGGGCGGACTGAGCAGTCGGCCAGTGTCGTCGGTGAGTTCCACCACGGAAGCCAGGAATTCGTCCAGAACCGCAGGCTCGACCGCATCGAAGCCGCCGGTATAGGCTCGCTGGGAGGGACTTTGCGCGCCCCGACCCCTCCGACTGGTGGTGGTGGTGGTCGTCGTCGAGCTGTCGGACTGGACGCTGGCCCGGGATGGGGACCGACTAAGGTCGCGCGCCGACGCCGACGCCGCCTCGCCCAACGACTCGTCGCGTCGAGCAGCGAACACCTCCCACAATTCGGAGGCGTCGTCGAATTCCGAACTGCCCTTCTGAAGCGACTAGCGCGTTTGCAGAGCAAGCTGTAGCTCAGAGGGAAAGCGTCGTCTCGGCGGTTCGACTCCCTCACTGAGTTATATTACTGAGCCCCATTTTTGCTGGCCAAGCATAGGTGGGCTCGGGGGGGGGGGGGGGTCACACTCCCCTGGCTACAGCCGTCCCGCTTTTTTGGCAGGTTTGCGGGAGACAGGGCCCCCCTGGCCATCGCCATCCTGGATAACTTGCGGGAAACCCTCTCTCAATATTAAAAATAATGGGTAAAGATGCGTGTTTTTGTTTCTTTTTCAGTGTACACTGTAGTGTGACCCCAAAACGCTTAAGAAGTGCTATTTAGGGCGGCGTTGTTTTGGCACATTTCGGACCAAAAAGCACCGATTTACGCGCTATTTTGGTGCGAATCCGGAACCCATTTTACCCGGGATGGCTCTAGACCACCCCTCGAAACCATAGGTGTAGATTGGGTCAAAAGCCAGGGGGGGTGGCTGGGGGTATCGAGGAGGGGGGGGTCTCCCGCCATCCCGCCGGGATCGGAAATTTTGGAGGGGGGGGGGGTCGAAATGAAAGATTTCGCACCAAAATAGCGCGCAAATAGGTCCTTTTTGGTCCAGAATGTGTCAAAACAACACCTAAATAGCACTTTTTAAGCGCTTTTGGGTCACGCTACACTGAAAAAGGACACAAAAATACGCATATTTACCTATTTCTTTCAATAATGAGAGAGGGTTTCCTGCAACTTATCCGGGATGGCGATGGCCAGGGGGGGGGGGCCTCTCTCTCCCGCAAAAAAGCGGGATGGCCTTGGCCAGGGGGAGGGTGAACCCGCCCTAGCCCCTCCCGGAGCCCACCTATGCGCGAAACCCCCCCCCCCCCCCTACTGGCATTTGGATCAATCAACACCAATGTGGCCAAGAGACACTGACGTAGGGGTGGCGGCGCTCGCGGTGGTAATACCGGCGACGTGATATATTGGAACGTTCCCTGATTGAGTGTTGTTTATCGGACGGAACCATGTACGGATCGTGGTGGCCCCTCTGGCAAGCACACACAAGCACTGCAGCGCTGCAGCGCAACAACAAGAAACCTTGTAAAAGCGCTTGGCGTTGTCGACGAGAAGTCGGACGTCGGCCGAGAGCTGCTCCACCGTCAGATAGTCCTCCGTTTTCACTTTCTGCTGAATACGCGTCAGGTCGATCGCGCTCTCGATCACCTTGTAGTATTCCGGCGACGTCCTGCGAACACAAGGAAAATCCAGGAAAAAAAGGAGCAGAAAAAAGAATAAAATAATCGACAACAACCTTCTAGAGGGCGCCCTGATAAACGGCTCGCACAGAACGCGACCGTCCTCCGTCTTGAAGTGACGCACAAAGTCGAACAGCTCGACGCAGAGCCGAACCTAAGGCGCAAGGCTGATTTACTTTTTTTTTTGGTAGGAAAAAAATAATTATCGATCGGAACTTACCTGATCCAAGGAAGGCTGACTGGATCCGGCAGCCTTTCGGCGCTTCGCGCCCGCGGAGGCGGCAGACTCGGACGAGCCGCCGGCGCGCTTCATCTTTACTTCTAACAAAAATTTCGGCGGGACTATTTTATTTTATAACGTGTTGTGGCGTTGTCCTAAAATACAAATATACTACGATAATACTGTAAAAAAAAAAATACGGTAGGAATTAGCGAAAATACTGTGGGCGTCAATTTGAATTGTTTCTGCGTTGATTCTGCGTTTGGGCGCCGAACTGCCGATGCGTAGTTTTTGTTCTTTACCAATGCATAAACCAGTGCGACCACGCCGCAAGCGCAACCACCCACGCCGTGCGCATACCTGTAACTGGGGGGGGGGGGGTGGGGGCCCCGCACTATTTTTCCAACACCCACCCAACTCCACCCCAACCCCCCCCCCCAGAATTTTCCCAAGGGATTTTCACTCAGTCTAAAACGATAAAAGTGAGTAAATGTTGGTGTATTTCAGTGCTTTTCAGTGTTATATGACCATAAAACAGCAGACCACAAAATAACACTGTTTAGACTCTGTTTATACCCATTTTTGACCAAAAAGTAACAGTATAATTCAAAAAATGGCTGGGTACCCCCCCCACTTTTTGCTTCAGACACCCCCCCCCCAGAATTTGGCCATTTACTCCCCCCCACTCTTCCAGACCCAGTTACAGGTATGGCCGTGCGGCGTGTCGAGGCGATCGTAAGCGATTTAAATCATAACGATAGGCTTAGATAGGCTTAGATAGGGATCGCAGTGACAGTTGTGCAGTGTACCGTCCGAACCGCATTATGGCAATCTCCATGGACCCTCTGAATCCACCGTCTCAGTCCAACAGCTCTGAGTCCGACTCCAAGCCTCCTCCTGCCAAGTCTGCTCGAGGCGCGTCTGAGCGGCTGCTGAGCGTGTGGACGCAGGCGTGGCAGAGATCGGGCACGACCGGACTACACTGCAGCCCCTCGACACTGCAGCCAGTACGCGAGGAGCAGACGGCTCGGTCTCGTACTACCTTCCTCGTTCTGCCTTGCGGGATCTGGAACAACAGCAAGTCGCTGGCGTTCACGCCCAACTCGCAGCCCAGAGCTGGGCGTCGTTTGACGTCTGGAAAAAGGGCCGCTTCTCCATGTGGGCTGTACGCTTCTCCTCTTCGGCGACAGCTGCCCCACTTTTCTGAAGGAGTGGTGATTTAAGCATGTAACGTGCACCGCTCTCCGTCTTCGGCCACTGCAAATACCCGAGGAAGCTAAGGACGTGCCTTTGGGACAGAAGAGAAAGCGTGGCCGACCCAAGAAAGTGCGAGCCACTCTGATCCGTGACGATTGAGCTGGGAATGTCGCTTCCAGAGTCGTTCTTGCGTTGACTATTGCACGAATATCAATGTTTTTATTGTAGCAAGCACCGACACAGGCAGGACAGGGACCCGTTAACCAACGCACGAGGTACATACGAAGTGGCAGTGCATCATAATAACACCTGGCGCGGATTTCAAGCCGACGCCCCGGAACCACCCAACATCAAATTCTACATCATCCTCCGATGTGCACTATTGGAGGATTTACGGTAGGCCACCTTGCCGACTGGTTGAGAAATAGCGTCTCAACTGCCCTTCGTCTGCACCTTCCCCTTGTCCGCCAACTGTATTCCGCATATTTACCGGAATGCATAAACAAGACAGTTGTCGTGCAAAACACTCGCTATTACAAGCATCATTCATATAGCCTTAGACCGTGGACATTGTAGCAGGTCAATAACCGGTCGGATGCATACAGATACATAGACAAACAACCTATTGCCTGACCTATAGAAGGGCTGACATTTTGCACGATCTTGGTGCGGCTGTCAGGCTTATAATTCAAGCTTTGTTTGGACTCGTTCACTTGGAGTGCCTACTTCTGCTTCTTTTGTGTTGACGCTGACAACAACATCAGTTGGAACTAGGAAGACCAGCGCCAAAAGCTCAGTTGGAACTTGGAAGACAGCTTGCTCCCAAATCTTCGCAAGCACGTGCATTCGTGTATAAAGACCCCCCCCCCTCCAATAGTGCCCCCTCCAATAGTGCCCCCTCCAATAGTGCCCCTGGGTACGGCAAGGTTGAAAGAATTGAGCCCCCCCTCCTATAGGACCCCCGGGGTAAAGGGTATGTTATGCCATGTGCCTTTTATGGACGAAAAGAAAGTGGTGCCTCTATCGTGTATACATACCCGTAAATCCTCCAATAGTCCCCCCGGGGCACTATTTTTTCAACCTCTCCATACCCGGGGGCCCGATTGGAGGGGGGGGGGGGGGGGGCTTCTATTATTTCAACCTAAAAATTTTGAATGGTAATGCTAGTTTCGCTGTCAAAATTGCCGATTTTTCGGTGATTTTGGTCACTTTTGCCACATTTAATGGTTGATTTACCGCTAATAGTTGCTGAAACGTACTATTATTGGTTAGTAGTAGTGTGTATACACGATATAAATGTATTACCACTATATTTTTGCCCATAAAAGGCACATGGCACAACATACCCCTTACCCCCGGGGGCACTATTGGAGGGGGGCTCTATTATTTCAACCTTGCCGTACCCGGGGGCACTATTGGAGGGGGGCACTATTGGAGGGGGGGCACTATTGGAGGGGGGTTGTATTGGAGGATTTACGGTACTACTACTGAGTTAACCATTAAATTGGAAAAAGTGATCAAAATTACCAAAAATCGGCAATTTTGACAACGAAATCGGCATCGTCATTCAAATTTTTTAGGTTGAAAGTATAGGCCCCCCAGCTACATTTTCCAACCGCGTGTATAATGCACTTGAAAATTCGTAAGAAAAAAAAGTTGAATCACAAGTTCACAACCACCCTAGTATGTGTAGAACGCACTATATGTTTATGGACACGGACCTGGCCGCTTGACAATACGGTATGCTATCGAAAAATCAGTAGTTGTCTACATATATAACCGTAGCAGTTGATGTGCTCGCCTGATGACCCTCAGCGCATTGCAGCTGAACGGGCGCTTAACCGCCATTTGTGCATCAAACGGGCAAATCAGTCGAGCTACAGCGACTGTCGGAATAAAAACATGGTTTGTGCATGCGTGGTGTTTGCGCGAGTTAATCAAATGTTTAAAATTTTAAACCAAGCCGATTCAGCGTGTCGCCGCCATGGTTCTAGTTCTGATGGCCTGGGCGCCTGCTTTTTCTGCGAAGAAGTATTGCTGGTTCGTGCGTCAGTTTTTCAGTTCAATTTTTACCCTCTTTGTTAAGGACAACTCACTCATAGCGTGGCAATTTCCTTAAGAAAGCGCAAACGGAATGTTAAACGCAAACGTCTCTTCTAGGGGTACTCCGGGAAAAACGGCTGATGAAGAACGCATGCGTGCGCTTCAGAATGCGCTTCTGCATGCGGTTCAGAAAAGGATTTGAACATCTGCGAATAAAATCACCACGGTGTATCGACGTGACCAATCAATCAGAAAGACTTTATAACATGTGTGGGAGAAAGGACATGCCATGTGGTGCGTGCGTGCGTGCGTGCGTGCGTGCGTGCTAGATCATTTTGCCCCTGGACCATTCACAGGTCTCAAGTATGCTGCCCAGCTGCAAAAGCTAGCTCGCGCATATTTCGGCGATCAAAATCAGTACGAATATGAAGCTGGTATTGTCTACTGCGACGGCCGCATTTACAACGCGCTTACGAAGGAAACGGTGCAGTACATCGTCAAGGACGGCACGCTTGTTAAGAAGGTCGAGTGATGCAGGCAGGACGTGACGTCACGCGATTTCCGCTAAGCTTCAGTTGTGCTGGTGTGGGTAGTATCGCGCCTCGGCCAATTTTATTGTTTCTGTGTGGTGACGGAGAAACACACTTGTGTTGGCGACTGCTGACTTTTGGGTTTAGTATACAACACTATTGTTGTCCCGCTTCTCTCCGACACACGTGTACCACGCGATGGGTTGCAATAGTTCCGCTGACATAACATTCTGAACAAATTGTGACTCAATTTTCTGACCAACTTCTGGCCCAATTTGAGACGGTGTCGAAAAGAGTTGCACGAAGCAAACACTCATAGGCGCCCTTTTGCTGGATCTGCTAGTGGTCATGCTGGAGAAAGGTGATCTGAACCCATGTTCAGTTGCGTAGCCAAGGGAGGGGGTATTGGGGTATAATATCCCTCCCCGAGATGGTGTGAAGCCGAAAAAATGCAACAGGGTCCTCCTCCACCCTGTTGCAAAAATGCCCGGGCGAAAGAAGAGAGTGAGAAAGCATTTTAGCTCGCTTGTAAAGTTCAAAATGCTCGAAAGTAGCTCGAAATAGGTTAAAATGCTCGAAAGTAGCCCAAAATCTCAAAATTTTCGCCTGCGGCGCAACAGGGAGGGACCCTGTTAAAAAGTTGGAAATCTGTAGCCCCTCCCAAAACCAAATCCTGGCTACGCCACTGCCCATGTTGCTTTGACAGACAACAGACAGACATTGTATGCCGGTTCGCAAGTTTTATTTTATAGCTGCTGACTGACTGTTCGAGCCGATTGCAAAATATAAGCAACAAATCAGCAAAACAACCAGTTCCAAACAGAGAAGCAACTGTATGAAGTCCATCTGTATGAACAGAGAAGCAACAGCCTAGAATTCTCAACAGATTGGGGGCTTATTGACACAATTTGAGTCGACGATCGACAAGAATTGAATGAAACAGATTGCAGCTGATTTCAGCGACTACGACTACGACTTGCTTCTACATATGGATCAGCACCAGCCAGCAACGATGGTCAACGCCTCACGAGCAGTAGGCGTCAAACAGGGCGCCATCCGCGCTGGTGCAGGGCTCGTCGGGTGAACGCGACAACCTCATTGGCTCTTCTCCCAAGACGGTCGAGGATCAGATATACCACTTGCACCTTCGCGAATCGCTAGTGGATCGGCAATGCTTCTGTCACGCTCCACTACAACGCCACGCCAACTTCCTGGACGACACCATTGCCTCGCTCGGTGGCACCGACTTACCAATTGAGAGTAGTGGAAAAAGGCGATTGCAGTGCTGGGATTTGAACCCAGGAATAGCGGTCCTGTATGCTCACCACTACGCCGCACTCGCACACCTCCTAGACCATCATAACGCACGACAAGCGCGCAACTCGTCGGCGGCGCATGGGAACATCTCTCAACAAACCTGGAATCTAGTGAATTTGTCCGTCACCCAGTCGGCACCGCTACCACCACTGTATTTGCTCCAATGGTGTCGTCGAGTGGGAGGCGACAGAGCTGGCCTTTTGCCTAGAAGAGAAGACGGAGCTGGTTTGTATGAACGTTGTTTGTCTGTTGGTGCGCGTCAGCGCGTGTGTGCCAACCTAGACTAAAGCGTAGGCGCTGTGTTGAAAAATTGTACAAAATTTGTCGATAAATGCCTGGACACGGGTTGTTAGTGGAAACTGGTGCCGTATCTTCGCGCACCTAGCAAACCGTTGGTGTCAGTTAAATGGGTGCGTAGTCATGTGTGTAATACTATTGTCGCACTACGTGTAATATGTGTAATGCTGATGGACGAATTACAGATGCGCGAATTTTCTTGTCCTGGACACTGGAATAAAAACCCACTGTTTTTCCCGCCCCACCTCAAAAAGGTCTGCTCAACATGTACTAACTACTATCTCCAACATCTGAGTGGTGGTCCTCGAACAATCATCGATGAGCAATCTAACACAAACATACTCAATGCGAATTGGCAGGCACCAGAATGACAAAAAATCACCAACGATTGCACAAACAAAATTGTCCAGAATTGTCCAACCAACCAAAATTGTCCAACCACCACAAAAAATTGCACAAACAAAAACAAAACAAAATGAGAGCAAGAAAAATCCGATCAGATCATACCTGTAACTGGGGGGGGGGGGGTTTGGGGGGGGGGGGTTCCCTCCCCCCCACTTGCTGGTTTTGACCCTACCCACGCCCCCCAACCCCCCCCAGAAATTTGAAACTGAAAATGGTAATGTGTTTTGTATGGTGCTTTTGAGCAAAAATCGCCCAAAAAGTACCTATATTGGGTTATTTACAGTGTATTTTGACTAAAAAGTGCCTATTTTAGGGTTTTTACAGTGTATTTTTGACTAAAAATCAACCAAAAAGTGCCTTTTTTTCCTTCCCAGACCCCCCCCCCTCCTCCAGATTTTCCACCCCCCCCCCCCACCCCCCCCCCCCCCCCAGAAAGTGCCCGAACCCTCCCCCCCAGGTCCAATTCCCGGTTACAGGTATGGATCAGATCATGAGTTCATTAAAATCGAGCAAAAAATTAAACGGATGTCACAACTTCAAAATGCCCGCCAGAATTGCGCAGATATACTGACGGGCGAGATTTCAGCTCGGCAGGCGGCGCGTCGTACCTGCCGTAGCCTCCTGGGACGTAGACAGCCCAGCCGTTGTCAACTCTGTCCGTGCTGTAGACGAAGACGTTGACGTCGAGCCAGTTGGCGATGGCCCAGCACTCAAACTCGATCGCCCAGGAGCCAACTTTACGGAGATCGCCACGTTGAACACGGACGCTCTTGCCGTTTACGACCACGGCGTCCCAGCGATTTTTCAAGTAGTCTTCTGCGGAGGAAAACTTGTCCGCGTAGTCGCGCAGGGCCGGCCAGTTCTGCAGAATAAACTCGCACAGCTCGCGACGGACTATCGCATGATATTATTGCTCGCTGCCAGATAGAAAAAAGCAGACAGAGCGAAATAAGCAGTCGCCACCGCCGCCCGTTTTACGACAGATAGGCGGCATTTTGCTGCTGAAGATGGTGCCGGCAATAGATCTGTCTGAGGATGGTTCGACCAGCGGAATTTGGAAAGAGCGACACATGCGCTGTTGCCAATCCAAATCTGGCGGCGAGAAGGAGTGCAGCTGCAAAACAGTAGGCGGAGGTGCAGACTGTGCCGGCTGCAGTGAGGGGACGGCAGCAGCAGCAGAAGAAGAGGCTCCGCGCAGCCGCTTAGCCACTACGGCGGCTGGCGCTAAATTAATAAAAAAATTTTAAAAACTTTTCACAGCACCGCTCGTCTAAGCCGAGTTGACGACCGCGGTGAGTCGTCTTGTAGGCGCCAATGTCTTGGAAAGGGTCGCGAACGGCACGCGCTTTCCTATACTTGTGTCGAGAGTAGGCGCCCCTGCAGTTGGTCCAGCCCGGCAGGTGTGCAGCCACGCTCGCAGGACCCACAAGAGGAACAGTGTCTTTCAAAATTTTCGCCACGCTCAGACACTCCAATTGGGCCTGGATTAAAATAGAATTCGTCAAAATAAAAAAAAAACAACGAATTTCAGATGAGATAACCTGCTGATGCGCTTGCCGAGGCTCCACGCCGTTGGTAACGATCGGCCGTCTGAACTTGCGGTCGATCTTGGTCGCCTCCACCTGCTGTCGACTGAGAAGAGGGCACTTAGAATGGTGACGGTTCACTACCCCCTTCCTCCCGCAGGCGATTCTCCCGCTGCTCCTCAAAATCAAAGTCGGGGTAGAACTTCTTGTAGAGAGAACGCCACCGTCAGTCTCTTCCGGGCAGGTCACGTTGTAGTGGTCGCACACCCGACAGCGGTAGTATGTGTCCCCACTTGCCGACAAAGGACCGTATCTCGTGAAAAGACGGAATTTGTCGCCTTCAGAGACGATGAGGACGCGACCCTTCAAGTTCATGGCCAGCATTGTGTCCGACTCGGAACGCTCTCCCAAAGACGATGACGTCCCAGGCGCCGGCTCCACTGGCTCAGTAATTTCAGCGAGTCTAGATGCCTCCAGCGAAGTTTGGACGGACGTACTAGCCGTGGTGGAGTACAGCAAACCCGCCCGTCGGACGCTCTGCTGCACCTGCCGAAATTTGCGCATGACTACTCGTCGAAAGCTGCAAAGTTCTCCAGAAACGGCAGTGACGCTTTTCTCCACAGCGTCCAATTTTGCAGCCAGCAAGCGGGAGGAGTCGTCAGCGAGAAGTCCTCCCTCGCCGCCGTCAGCTCCACCGCTCTCGGCCCGATGGTCCCCGGAACACGGGTCTGTTGTACCCCGGGCCGAGACGACGGTGGGGGGCTGAACGGCGGTTTGAAGCCGAGCTGACGACGAACTCCTTGGAGAAGACAACCGCGGCTTCTTGACGACGTTCTTGTCGATTTTGGGCCGTCCGAGAGAACGACTGCCAATGCTGCCGTCCCCAATATGACGACGAACCGACGTAACAGCAACACGCTGCTCTGACAACCTCTGAAAAACATACGAAACAGCATAGAAATACAGATTAACGCTAATAACAGTGTAGTAAAACCGAGATTTCTGCAGCCAATCTTCTATGCGAAAAAACGGATCTTCCGGACTTATAGTCAGAGAGCAGGCGCTGAACATCAGGCCTTGTCCACACAGCTGAACGAAAAGTTCCACGACGATTCGACATGACATTGAAAACTAAACAATTCAAATTAAAAAAAAACTTAAAAATATGTCTACCGTACACACAAATACACAGGTGGGCCGGCATTTTTTGACTGGACCGGCATTTCTCGACTGGGCCGGCATTTCCTTACACCGACTGGGCCGGCATTTCCTTACACACTCGGTCAAACGCGGTTAAATGCAGCACACGTTAAATGCAGCATACGTTGTATGTGATAAAGGATGCAGGCATGCAAGCAGGTGATGTATGCAAGCAAGTTGACTTCCTCGGCTTTTTCTTCGTGTCCAGAACTTACCCACCCTGGTGACGGGGTGGCGTAACTTGCGTAATGACGCGTAATCCGCGTAATCTCGGCGCGCAGTTACATTAAACGGAGGCAGGCGTGCATGTGCGCATTATATGAATGGATAGGCGTGTTTATGTACTAGGCTGGCTCAGCAGAGACGCTCAAGGCGTCTTCAGTTCCGCAGTCTGGGCTTTGCGCATATTGTCTCTCGCCTGCGCAGGAGCCATTGTGCCCATTCCCACGTTGCTCATAGCGGCGCGATGCAGTTGCTGCACTGGCTGGCCTTCAAGGCGGTGCCTGTAGGACGCGGCGGACAGTTCGCGGAGGTGACCCTCGTGCGGGTTTGGAGTGAGCACAGGAGCCGACTCTGCGTTCTCGACAGCGCCGACGCGAATGACGCGTCAGTACCTGCGAAGCGTCGCCACGACGTTCCTTGTAGGCAAAGTGAAGTTCCATGCCATCTCGTCTTCTAACACGGCCATAGGATGTCTGTCTGTTGTGCACCGCGCAGTCTCTTGCCCAGCAAAAGCGTCCCTCGTCCGCAGGTAACAATCGATTCGTCCATTCTTTCATGTGAGGACGGCGAGCGCGGCCGAGAGATTCCACAGCGCCTGTCGACCATTGTTGTCCTGTCGGACTTGTCGAAAGGGAATGGGACAGCGCGAGCAATGTGTCAGTGTGGACACTGCCCTTTTTCGCATGTCCGTAGAATTCCTTCGATTGTGGCAAATATTTCGTCCGTTCTCCGTCCATCCGTTTATTGCGTTCGTACGACACGCTTAAAACAGCAGTGCCTCCGTTTATTGTAACTGCGCGCCGAGATTACGCAGATTACGCCGATTACGCAACCCCGTCACCAGGGTGGGTAAGTTCTGGGAACCTTGGCTTAAAGTTGGGCTTAGGCTTAGGCTTGGCTTAGGCTTAGGTTTTTGCTTAGGCTTAGGCTTGCTTAGGCTTAGGCTTAGGTTTTTGCTTAGGCTTTAGCTTAGGCTTATGCTTTGCTTAGGCTTAGGCTTAGGTTTTTGCTTAGGCTTTAGCTTAGGCTTACTCTTAGGCTTAGGCAGCGAAAGTCGGCTTGCCTGCATACTTTACCTGCCCGCAAACCGTTCCCTTGCTACGCGCGTTTAGACATTAGCTTTCCATGCATCGTAGTACGCATTGCACGCATCGAATATTTGAATTCGACATCGACACGGCGTCGACACCCAAGCAATTCAGCAGACATAATAATGCCGTACGCGAACAAGCCGACGGTGACGATCCTCCAGCACACGGACGACGCCGTCAAGTGCGTCGTTGAGGACACCGACTTGAGGTTTTTCCTTTCGTAGCCACTGGCGTCTGCTGTGTCCCCTGTTCGCTCGCTGTTCTCTTTTAGCGTCGCGAACGCCCTGAGAAGGGTGTTCATCGCCGAGGTGCCGATTTTGGGTACGCAGCCCTGCAGGGGGTGGTTGTTGTTGGCCAGGGACAGGTGGAGTGCCGGATCGGTGTTGCAGCGATCGACTGGGTGCAGATCGAGATCAATACGACGGTGCTGCACGACGAGTTTATCGCGCACCGCATGGGCCTGGTGCCCCTGACGTCCGACGGCGTCGTCGACAAGATGCAGTACAACCGCGACTGCACCTGCGCCGACTTCTGCTCAGACTGCGCCGTAGAGTTCAAGCTGCACGTCAGGTCTGTTGCTGGCCTGGGGACTAGGCTAGAGGCTGAGGTCTTTTAGGTGCGAAAACGAGGGTACTCGAAGCGTGACGACGGCGGACCTGCAGCCGTCCGACCAGCGAGTCGTGCCCGCCTCGGGTCACTGGCTCAAGGAGCAGAATCCAGGGGACGAACGTTATGGAGTGAATGACGGTGGGTGGCTGTTTGAGTTTCCGCTTGGGGCTCTGTCAACTGACTGACTGAAGCGCTTCCCCCACTCGTTCGCAGACATCCTCATCGTGAAGCTGCGCAAAGGACAGGAGATCAGCATGAAGTGCTTCGCCAAAAAGGTAAGCCGGCAGAATCGGGGAAGGATTTCTATACGTGAAGTGTGAACATTTTCCTTGACATGGCTCTTAGACTAAAAAGAAAATCAAACAAATAAATACCTACTCATGTTACGTGGAAGCGCCCTCTTTGTTGTGTGGGGCTTTTTGCGCTGCAGAGGCAATGAAGAAAAGATTTTCGTGTTTGGGGTCACCGGGAGTCATGTACCCCACCCCGCCCCACGTAAGAGCTACTCGTTCGGTCATTTCCGTGACTGCATGCTAATTTTTTTTTAGGGCTTCGGCAAGGAGCACGCCAAGTGGATCCCCACCGCGGCGGTCGCGTTCGAGTACGACCCCGACAACGCGCTGAGGCACACCCTACTGCCCATTCCCGAGGAATGGTGCGGTTATACAGCCTGACACAGCCTGACTGCGCGTAAAGCCTAACCTTTTCAGGCCGAAAAGCGAGTTCTCAGAGCTGGACGATGACGTTCGTGAGTGCCTAGCCTTGGCTGTATTTCGGGTGTACTCGTAGTCGGGTCAGGCTAGGGCTGGCTCTTTTGAGACTTTGATGACCAGTGCAGGTTGGTCTGGTTCATTGGCAGATATTCAGTGCCAAAGTAGTCAGTGATGATGGCGGTGACAGAGCGCTGTTGGTCGCGTTTGCAGCGGAGGCGCCCATGGACGTGCAGGGCAAGGCGAACAAGTTCTGGCTGACCGTTGAAAGCGCGGGACCCCTCAAGCCCGAGAATATCATTCTCAGTGGCATTCAGGCGAGTATTGCTTTTGTTTTACAACTGTGCGTTCACTTTCAGTCGTGTGTTGTTGGTGAATCTGAAACTTGTTGTTGGACTAGGAGGCAACGGCATCGCTAGAAGGCCGTCAATGGCCCATATATATTACCTATCTCCATGACGCCTTCCCCTGTCTAGAGCCGCCAAAGACATTCGGAAGAACGCCATCTGTAATCTAGGCAGCGACAGCACTTGAAATCCGTCGAAAGGGGAGTCCTCGATCTATTTCGATCTATCTAGTGGATTCTTCAGGAATCGAACCCAGAACGTTGCGCGCAAGAGGCCGGTTCTCTATTTCTAGGCCATATGTTGCAACAATCTTAAACTTGACATGAGAATTCTTTGCGTCAAGTTTTGTGGCGTATGATTCTCTTTAGGTGCTAAAGAAGAAGCTATCAGACATCCAGCTACAGCTAAACCACGAAGTGGGCGACGCCGCCGCTCGTGACTAGTGATTGTGGCATTTTCCACCTGTAATTACCCCGTACTGTGTGGTCGCCAATAAATTTCTCGCCGCTTGTTGCACGTTTACAATGGGTCGACTATTAGTACTACGGAGACATACCGGTAACTGGGGGGGGGGGTGACTTTGGGGGGGGGAAGGGGGCACTAGTTTTCCATCACCCCCAGACTCCCAGAATTTTTGCAAGGGATTTTCACTGTCAAAACGGTAAAAGTGCGTGAGTGATCGTGATTTTCAGTGTTAGATGACCATAAACAGCTAAGTAACACTTTAGAGTCTATTTTTCACTCATTTTTAAACAAAAACTACCAGTGTGATTCAAAAATGGCCGGCTGCTCCCCACTTTTTGCTCCGGAGACCCTCCCCCCACCAAAAGGGCCTTTTGCCCCCCCCCCCCGCCCCACTCTTCCAGACTCGGTTACAGGTAATATGGCTGCGTGTGCGTGCTTGGGTCAGCGAGTTCGCTTGTAGCAGCATTATGTACACCGTCTACCGCGAGACGGACAGTTCCACCGCGGCCGAGCTGTGCTGCTCGTGCAGTCTTCTGGGCGGCGGGGAGGAGTCCGCCTGTCTGGTGGTGGCCGGCGGCTGTCGGCTGCGCGTCTACCGCCTCAATCCGTTCGTCGTCGAGCAGCCGCGCGACTTCGACGACTTGAGGCTCGAGCAGACGACCCAGCTCGAGTGCGTGCTCGAGACGGCGCTGGCGCAGCAGCCGCGCTGCCTCCTAGCGACCCGTCTGCCCGACAAGCTCCTGGAGCCTGGCACTGACGCGCTTCTGCTGGCGTTCGACACGGCCAAGGTAGGGATGTCGTCGCCGGTTGCGTCGACGCCCCGTCGAATCCACCCATGCGCCGGCTAAGGGGCCTCCTTGGCACCCCCCCCCCCCGCCCCGCACTCCACAATTTCTTGAGATTACACACAAGAGCTTGAGAGAGCCCGCGGCGCTTTCTTTGAGTAACAACACCTTTGAATGTCGTTGTATTTTCTAGAATATGCGCTGCCAAAGGAAGGTCGTTCAAGTGCATCACCATTTTGTGTGCGACATTCAGTAATGGGTGTTTTGGTCCAACAGATCTTAACCCCCCCCCGGAGGTGTAGCTGAGCATCAAAGCGGGGGAGGGGCTGCTGGCAGGCCTGAAAAACACCTCCTGGGATGGAGAGCACGTTTGCCGGGATATCCTGCGGTCAGTGCAGGATAGACAAGCTAGGGGCGATCCTCTTTTTTCGTGCAGGATGGTCTGAAGCTGGGCCTGACCTGACACCATAGCCAGTTACACATATGCCCCCCCCCTGCCGAAATGGATCGGCCCCGGTGCCCATGAGCAGCCTTCTCTGTTGTTCGAGGTGAGCGTGGTCGCGTACGACCGGGCTGAGCACCAGCTGTCGACTGTCTCTCTGCATTCGTTCGAAGAGGAGCTGCTTCGATTCGGCTCGACCAAGGACGTGCCTCCCATCAAGCTGGCCGTCGACCCCGACTACAGATGCTGCGTCGCACTCGTGCACGGCACGCATTTGGGTGCGTACTCGTAACCTGAAGGATGTTTACGACTGCAAAACACTGAAATAACGCAATTTAAAGTTTGACGGAAAAGTGGCTATTTTGGGGCACAATTGCTGCATTGTATGGATGTCTACCCCTCACTTTTTGTTTCTGGACCCCTCCCCCCCCCCCCCGCAAAGGCACCCAACAGGAACATGGTGGGGGGGGGGGGTGCCCAAAAATTCGCATCGTCACGTGTCGTCACTCAGGCGTCATCTCGTACGCGGCCGAGAAGACGGACCTGCTGCTGGACGAGAGCTCTCTTTACTCTGGACGGCCGCAGCGCGCGGCCGAGGACGCCGCTTCGAGTCGGCACGGCTTCTTCTCCTATGCGGTGGCGCTGGCGGACGTGGACGCGAAACTGCGGAACGTGGCCGACCTGGCGCTGCTGAGCGGCTACAGCGAGCCGACGGTGGCGCTGCTCTACGAGCCGGTGCCGACGAGCAGCTCGCGCTGCGCCCTGCGCGTCGACACGTACGCGATCGTCGGCCTCTCCCTGAACGTCAAGGAGCGCACGCAGGCGGCCGTCTGGTCCGTGAGCCTGCTGCCCTTCGACTGTCTCCGCCTGCTGACCGTCCCGGCGCCCGTGGGCGGCTGCCTGGTGGTGGGCGCGAACGCGCTCATCTACCTCAACCAGAGCGTGCCCAGCGTCGGTGTCGCCACCAACAGCTGCATGGCCGCGGTCACGCAGTTCCCTCTCCGCCGACAGCACGAGCAGGCTCGCGTCGCTCTCGACACGGCGGTCGCGGCGTTCGTCCTGCCCTCGACCCTGGCCCTCTGCGCCGTGGACGGCCGCTTCCTGACGGCCACTCTGTTGCTGGACAGCACGAACGTCGTGAGGGGCATGCACCTGGAGCACGGCTCGCTCGAGAGGGCGACCATTCCCCAGTGCTGCGCCGCCCTTCCGGGGGATTATCTGTTCGTGGGCAGCCGACTCGCCGACTCGCAGCTTTGGGCGTACGCGCAGCTCGACGAGACGCTCTCCGTGCAGCTGACCAGCGTGGCTGGAGGACAGCAGGCGGCGAATGCCAAGCTGGGCGTCCGGGCCTCGACGCAGCAGCAGACGAACTCGGACTTGATGGTCGACTTGGCGCTGTATGGAGAGGCGACGAGCGCCGAGGCGGTCGAGTCGACCATCGTCTTCCAGTACGGCTTCCGCCTCTGCTGCGAGCTGCCCCACCTCGGCAACGCCATCGCCGCCGTCATGACCAAGCCCGTGGAGCCGCCCATGCAGACCAGGTGGGACTGAGAGGGCTGTCGACGAAAAAATTGTCGGCAAAGTGTAATCTGTCGCAGCCAACTCGACCCCGTGTTCGACGTGCACGTCGGCAGCGGCGACGACGCGCGCGGCTGGCTGACGACGCTGCAGCGCACCGTGCGGCCGCGTCTCGTCACCAGTTCGCATATCGCGGGCGCCAGGCACCTCTGGACGGTCGGCAGGGCCACCTTCGGCCCGCCAGACGGCCGAGAGGCCGGACAGAGGTGGGTGGCGAGGTCGTCGCTTTTAGTGACGCGCTGAGCTCTTAGCCGCCAGCAGATTTCTGCTGATCGGCCGCGAGGACGCGACCATCGCCCTGGAGGTCAAGGACGAGATCGCCGAGCTGGAGCGGTGCCAGTTCGTCACCGACCAGAAGACGGTGGTAGCTTTCGACTTCGACCGCGGTCGCTACATCGCACAGGTTTTCTACTGGCTGGTTTCTTTCTCCTGTGGCAGCACCGCAGTGATGCGAGTGAGCTGTCCTCCGCAGGTGATGCCGATGCACGTGGCGCTGTTGGTGTGCCACGACGACGACGAGGAGCCGGTGAGAATCCAGGAGCTGCCGCTCGACGTCAACTTTCCCGTCCGCTTCGCCTCGGCCGCCGAGCCTTTCGTGGCCCTCCTGACGGAGAACGGTCAGGTTCTGGTGCTGCAGCTCGTCTGGGCGGCGGACGCCAGTTCGGCGCAGCTCCAGCCCATAAGGATGTCCGAACGCGGGGTGACGACCAGTCTTGTAGTCGATGTAGTGACGACGAGGCGAACGACTGCGACCCCGCAGATGATCGCGACGTCGATCTGCGTCTATCGCGACGTGAGCGGCTGGTTCGGCCTCTCGCAAGGGACGTTCGCCGTGGAGGAGGTATTCGTCGACCAGTACCCGCAGTCCGCAACTGTCGACGCGCGCGCGCGCACGCCGCCGCCGCCGTCGACTGCTGGCGCGCCCGGTGGACTGACGAAGGAGGAGCCTCAAGAAGAGACAGCACCGGTGCTCGGTGGCGAACCGGCGTCGGCGCTGACGACGGACGAGGAGGACCGCCTGCTCTACGGGGATTTGGACGAGCCGCCGGCGCCCGCCGCGAAGCGGGCGAAGGTCGAGGACCGGCCGCCCGTCCGCGCGTACGGGCGGGCGGCGGCCGTCGCGAGCGGTCGACCGCAGCCGGCGCAGGTGACCGCCGACCGGTCGTAACTTGACGGGACGGGAACCGATCGCACACTCCAGGCGGTGCACGACCCGAACGCGCTGAGCGTCACCTACTGGCTGCTGGTGTCGCAGGAGAACGGCTGTCTGGAGCTGTTCTCCCTGCCCGACTACGAGTCCTGCTACGTGGTGCGCAAGTTCGGCGCCCTGCCCCAGCTGCTCGTCGACCAGCCCCAGGAGGAGCAGGGCTTGCTGGAGGCGGCCGACCGGGCGAGGGCGGAGGGCCTGCCGAAGGTCAAAGAGATCTGCTGCGTCGGCCTGGGCGCCAACTCGGCCAGACCCCACCTCATGGTCATGGCTGACGACCAGGTTGTTGGGCTGACCACGTCACTGTTGTTGTTGTTGTTGTTGTTGTTGTTGTTGTTGTTGTTGTTGTTGTTGTTGTTGTTGGATTGCGGGCGACGCTGGGAGGCCGCCAACGGTCCATGTAGCATCCAGTAGCATTCTAGGGCAGCGACAGCACGAAAAAACGCATTGATGGGGAAATCTCGTTAGTTGGGGGGTCCGTCAAGAATCGAACGCCGCACCGTGGGCGCAAGTTCTCTACCACTAGGCCATCCCTAGCCATTTATGACTGGCCCGCAGCACTATGCACGGACACCCATGTCGCCCTCTCTAGGTGACCTGCTATCAAGTGTATCCGTATGACTCGCGCGTCGCGGGCCGGCTGTGCGTTCGCTTCCGCAAGCTGGACAACCTCATCGTCGCCTGCGACCGTCGACACAGCGCCGGCAGGCCGGCCGGCCAGCCGCTCCAGGACGAGGTCGACAGAGTCTTCCACCCGTTCGAGGGGATCGTGGAGACCGGATCGGGTTTGTCGGCTGTCGGCGGAAAATGACCATAGGAATCCGGAAAATGACTATCCGACACCGACAGGCGTGTTCGTGGCCGGCAGCTACCCGTACGTGCTGACGGTGGGCAAGTACCTGCTGCGCTCCCATCCCATGACCCTGGACGGGCCCGTGGGCTAGTTCGCTCCGTTCAACAACGCCAACTGTCCGAACGGCTTCCTCTATCTGCGCTCGCGCTCGGACGAGATGCGCGTCTGTCGACTCAACGCCGCCTTCGATCTGGACTGCTCCTGGCCGGCGCGAAAGCTGGCCCTGGAGCCGCGACGCTCGGTCCACTTCCTCGAGTACCTGGCGGAGACGGACAGCTTGGCTGTCGCCCTGGCCGAAGCCCGACCCAACGCCAAGGCGGTGACGCTCGTGAACGACGAGAAACAGATGGAGGACTACGAGTCGCGCAAGGACGCCCACTTCGTGCTGCCCACTCTCGACTGGTTCACGGTCGAGCTGTTCGACGCGGCAGTCATGAAGCCGCTGGACGGCGTCGAGAGCATCGTCCTCGAGGAGTTCGAGACGGTGTCGGCACTCTGCGCCGCCCGCCTTCACTCGGAGGGCGCGGCCTCTGGGCTGCAGACCTTCCTGGCAGTGGGCACGAACCACGTCTACGGCGAGGAGGTGCTGGTGCGCGGCCGCATCTTCATCGCCGAGGTTGTCGACGTCGTGCCCGACCCCGACAACCCGGACGTCCGGCATCAGCTCAAGGTGCTCTACGACAAGGAGCAGAAGGCGCCGGTCACGAGCCTCTGCGCCTGCCAGGGCTTCCTGCTCACCGGCATGGGACAAAAGGTGAGCCTCCCTCGCGCTGCCGAGTCACAAAAGCGCCGACCTGATCGAGCGACCGGACGACCGACCGACGACCGCTGGTCGACCGACCGACGACCGCTGGGCGCCCGACCGCCGACCGGCAGACGCCCGACCGACGACCGAGCCGCATCTGTCGGTCGACCGACCAATCATCCCGCCCGTTTGCAGGTGTACATTTGGCAGTTCAAGGACAACACGCTGTTGGGCATCTCCTTCATCGACATGTACTACTACGTGGACCGCATGGTGTCGGTGCGCGGCCTGACGCTCGCCTCGGACGTCTACAAGGGCGCCGCACTGCTGCGCTACCAGCCTGAGAGGAAGGCGCTGTCGGTCGCGAGTCGCCAGCAGGTCTGGACGCGCGCCGTGCCGCCCACCACAGCCATGGCGCTCGACTTCTTGGTCGACGGCAAGCAGCTCGCCTTCCTCGTCGTCGACGACTCAGCCGATCTCAAGGTCGGTCGGCCGACCGCCGACACCGTGGTCGACCGGTTCTCGACCCGTTCGCTTTGTTTGTTTGTGTGTGGGTCGCTTCTATGATCGCGAGGGCCTCTCTCTGGTCACATTCGACCGCTGCTAATGAGAGATGAGACCCAGTCAGTCCGATCCTGGAGGGCTGACTCCCATAACGGGCCGGAATTGTCACTGCCGCCGGGTTGGTTCCGCTGGCCTGCAGCTCAAGGGACGCCCAGGACATACAGCTCCCAGAGGAGACCAACCTGCTGTCCAGACGGCTCCGACCATGTCCCAGCACACAAATGACGTCATTCGGTCTGAGGCATGCATAGTGGCCACGAGGGCCGCCACAGACACAGACGAAGAACGCCACATATGTTCTACGGCAAGGATGACCAGAGAAAAATCTACTGAAAGGGATAGTTCTCAATTGTGGATCCCTCGAGAATTGAACCCAGGACCTTGCGATCCTGAGTCCCAGTCTCTACCACTAGGCCACCGTTCCGACACCCGCTCGCTCGCGCTCTTTGCTGCAGGTTCTCGCCTACCAACCGGAGGCGCGCGAGTCCTGCGGCGGCTCGCGCCTCATTTGTCGCGGCGCCATCGGCGTCGGCTCGCGGTTCAACTGCGCGCTGCGCGTCCGGCCGCACGTGGGCGACGCGGCGGTCGACCAGAAGGTGGTCGTGGTCGCCCGCCACCTGGTGCTGCTCGCCAGTCTCGACGGCTCCATGGCGGTTGCCTGCGCGCTCGCCGAGAAGACCTTCCGACGGCTGCACATGCTCCAGCACTTGCTGCTCAGCCAGCAGACGCCGGTCGCCGGCCTGAACAACCGCGCCGCTCGCCAGCCCAAGGGCGCCCCGCTGGGAGGCTGGGCGGGCGTGGTCGCGCTCCACCAGGCGAGCGCCGACGGTGCGACCACCGGTCTCGCGCCCGCGACCGGCGGCGGCACGGTGGGGGGCGCGCAGTCGAGGACGATTCTCGACGGCAACGTCGTCTGGCAGTTCCTACAGCTGAGCCACTTGGACCGGCACGAGATGGCCAAGAGAATAGGCACGACCAAGGAGCAGATCTTCGACGACATTATGGAGCTGCACAGGGCGCAGACGCATTTTTGACATGTGTACCATGCGCTTGTTATATGTTTGCGAGAATATGCCGTTCGAGGTTTCTGTCAACTAGAGGCGCGCGCGGCCTTCGGCCGCCATGTATACATTAAGGCACGAAGCAATTGATTTTGCGTATGACGTCGACGTGATCATAATGCGCAAGGATATGCGTAGCCTTGTCTTTTGCTTGTGTGGGCGAGTGTTCCTTAGGACAGTTGTCAGCATTGAGGGACCCAAACTCCATGCTCCCCCTTGTCCATGGGGGCGTGCACCCCGTTGACAGAAGCTGGCCCAAATTCTGAGTTCCTCTTTTTATCATGAGGGCGTGCACCCCATTGACAGAAATTGGCCCAAATTCTGTGCTCCTCTGTTGATCGTGAAGGCGTGCACCCCGTTGACAGAAACTGGCCCAAATTCTGTGCTCCTCTGTGCGTGCGTGCGTGCGTGCGTGCGTGCGTGCGTGCGTGCGTGCGTGCGTGCGTGCGTGCGTGCGTGCGTGCGTGCGTGCTCGTGCGTGTGTGCGTGCATGCATGCGTGTGCTTGCAAGTGCGTGAACTCCCGTGCGTGCGTGCAAGCGTGCACGTGCGTATACTACCGTGCGTGCGTGCATGCGTGCACGTGCGCGCACGCCCGTGCGTGCGTGTGTGCGCGTGCGTGCTTGTGAGTGCTCGTGCGTGCGTGTGCGTGCGTGCGTGCGTGCGTGCGTGCGTGCGTGCGTGCGTGCGTGCGTGCGTGCGGGCGGGCGTGCGTGCGTGCATGCGTGCACGTGCGTGCACTCCCGTGCGTGTGTGTGCACGTGCATGCATGTGCGTGCACGTGCGTGCGTGCATGTGCATGCATGTGCGTGCACGTGCGTGCGTGCACGTGCGTGCGTACGTGCGTGCGTGCATGTATGTGCGTCCGTACGTGCGTGCGTGCGGGCGTGCGTGCGTGTGTACGTGCGTGCACGTGTGTTCGTGCGTGCACGTGCGTGCACTCCCGTGCGTGCACGTGCGTGCACGTGCGTGCACTCCGCGCGTGCACGTGCGTGCACTCCCGTGCGTGCACGTGCGTGTGTGCGTGCGTGCGTGTGCACGTGTGTGTGCGTGCGTGCACTCCCGTGCGTTCGCGTACGTGCGTGCGTCCACGTGCATGCACTCCCGTGCGTGCGTGCGTGCGTTCGTGCGTGCACGTACGTGCGTGCGTTCGTGCGCGCGCGTGCGTGCGTGCTTGCATTTGTGCGTTCCCACACATACAGTGCTCTTGACGTCTAGCCGAGTCATTTGATATGCAATTCATCAATGCGCAGTTCATTTTCCATTTTCCAATTAGGCAAGATACCATGTACCACACCTACAGTATTTTTTCAAACATCAGTTGGGGCTTTCACCAACTCTCCAAAGGGAGGCACCTGGCCCACCTAGTTGAGCGTTTCCGCTTTTAAAAATGACCTGCTGCCGTCAGGTGTACACTGACCACGCAACATCACCCATGTGGGTGAAATTGCGCAGCCAGTTGGCAGCAGGAATTTGCATAATTTGCATTTGCATAATTATGCGGGAGCATGTGCAAATGACTCATGACGTCGAGGCGAGTCTTTTGATATGCAATTTATCCATGTGCAATTCGTTTGGTAGTGTTAATCTGTGCTGCAAACTTTGAAAATGCGCCATAACTACGGTATAAATTTGCATATCAAAAATCGGCCTTGCCCATGACCATCTCGGGGTCGCGAGCATTCGATCGAGCCATCGCGCGTCCACGTACGTCAAGCGGTTCGCGAGTTTACTCGAAGCATACAAACATATATATATACACGTGCGCGCGGCGCATTTGTAAGTTGATGCGCCGACACGTTGTCGGAATTGCTATGCTATACTACGTCACGTGACGAGTTGTGACGTGACGAATCTTCCATGTAGGTTTGTCGGCTTTTGCAATTGAACACGTAGATAGATATGCCGTGTGTTGTCGGAGAATGTCTGAGAACTAGTTGCATGCCAACAATCTGCCACTCGACGACTGCGTAAACTTACTTCGCTGTCTTTTGTCAACCCTACCAAGAAGAGAAGCTAAGAGTCAAATCGTACTGGCTGCGCCGCGGTTTCGCACAATGGGGCAAGTCAAAAATGTCAACTACAATATGCTGTCGGAATAGTCGAACAAATTTTTATACGGATCGGATGTGGTGACGTCAGCGTTGGTCGATGTCGACCGCTTCTTGGGTGTGCGTGTATGTGTGTACTTGTCGACGGCTCGTTCCATGTACGCGCTGCTAATTAGTACGTCGACCGCGATTGCCATGCGCCGCTATTGTCTGTTGGTCTGAGAAGCGCCCTTCCTCCGTTGCCAAGCGATGGCGCGCCGTTCGCGCCACCCACCCACCCACCCACACCCGTGGCGTCGACACGGTTTTCAATGCACTGTTTCCTCAGCAGTGCATTCCTAATTGGAACGCGCCGCCAAGATGTACCGCCTGTTTAAGCTGGATGACTCGACCACGACCATCGTATTTATTCCAGCTTTTCCGTATCCGTCGTGCGATGTTCTGACGCTTTGTGTAAACTGGCTTGTGGTTCAGAGTAAGAAACGAGGGCGGCACTC
This sequence comes from Paralinhomoeus sp. GSCO2_6, assembly GCA_030248085.1. Taxonomy (NCBI): domain Eukaryota; kingdom Metazoa; phylum Nematoda; class Chromadorea; order Monhysterida; family Linhomoeidae; genus Paralinhomoeus; species Paralinhomoeus sp. GSCO2_6. The sequence goes on along the minus strand of JASAMY010002071.1, from coordinate 9,991 downwards.
AAAGTCGAGGAAGTCCAACATGGGTGCGAAAGGACTGAAGGCGAAACGCGAATCTCAAACGCGGCGGGAGTCTGCCGGGGGCGGCGATGCCAAGGCAGTCGTCGTCAGCGAGCCCCCTCCCGCGGCCCTAGGAGTCGCGGGCGTCGCTTCGGACGTCTCGGTGTCGAGCAAGGCGGGAGAATTTGACGAGAACCAGTACTCGAGGCAGCTGTGCGTTGCCCGACTGCCAGCTCTCGCAAGTGCAGCAAAGGAACGACAGTGCGTCTAGCTACACTCTGGGCGAGTCGGCGATGCGTCGTCTCCGGACGCGCGCCGTGCTGATCAGCGGCCTGGGCGGCCTGGGCGTCGAGGTGGCCAAGAACCTCGTGCTCGCCGGCGTCAAGATGGTCGGCCTCGTCGACGACGTCCAGGCGAGCGTCGCCGACCGCTCGGCGCAGTACTACATCGACGCCGATGACATCGCCGCCGCGGCGAACCGGGCCGAGGCGTGCGTCGACAGGCTCCAGGAACTCAACGACACCGTCCTGGTGCGCGTCGAGAGGGCGCCCATCGACGAAGCGGTCGTCAGCCGATACCAGGTCGACTTCTTTGGTCCCCGCGTCCCGTGCTCCCTGTCGACGCGCCTCGTCCCTCTCTTGCAGTGCGTCGTGCTGACGAACAGCTCGGAGGGCGAGCAGCGGCGCGTCAACGAGCTGACGCGCGCCCAGGGTCGGCGTCTCATAGTCGCCGACACGCGCGGCCTCTTCTGCTTTCTCTTCAACGACTTCGGCGCTCAGTTTCGAGTCGACGACGCGGACGGGGAGGCGCCCAAGGAGGTGACCCCCCCCCCCCTCCTGCGTCGTCTGTCTGTAGGACGAGACCCTTGCTCGACTTGCAGGTATTCGTCGAGCACATTTGCAAGCTGACGGGCGAGGTGACGACCCTGGAGGCGGCACGACACGACCTCAACGACGGCGACTTCGTGCGCTTCTCCGAGGTGGAGGGCATGCACGAGTTGAACGACCACGCGCCCCTCGAGATCAAAGTCACGGGTGCGGTTGTTTTGCGGAAGAGGTCGCTCTGAAACCGTCTTTTGTGTCTCCGACAGGTCCTTTCGCGTTCAACTTGGGCGCGTCGACGGTGGCCGGCCTGTCGGAATACGCGGAGGGCAGCACGTGCCTGGCCCGCCAGGTGAAGATGCCGCGCGAGCTGCGGTTCCTGCCGCTGGAGGAGGCCGACCAGCGGATGGAGGTCGTCGCGTCCGACTTCGCCAAGATGGACAGGCCGCGGCAGCTGCGCGCCTGCTGGAAGGCGCTCGACCAGTTCCAGGTCGCGCACGGTCGTCTGCCCAATGGCGGCGAGGTGAGGGAAAACGCACACGTGCAACAGAGATAAATTCAAAAACTCGCGCGCGCTCCAGGAAGAGGACTCGTCAGCGTTCGAGAAACTCGTCGAGTCGTCCTACCTGTCGAAGGATTCGACCGAGGAGTCTCTCGACAAGTGGCTCTGCAACGAGTTCTGCCGCCAGTCGCGGACGGAGCTGGTACCGATGACGTCATTCCTGGGCGGGGTCGCGGCGCAGGAGGCGATCAAGGCGCTCACGCACCACACGACGCCCATCAAACAGTGGTTCGTCGCCTCGCCGGGTGTTCGAAAACCGCCCTCCCGTTGCGGAAACGAAAGTTTTGTAGGTTCTTCTTCGACGGGCTGGAGTGCGTGCCTCGCGACTTTCCAGCGGACGAGAACTTCGCTTCGGTAAAAGTGACTGACAGCGATGAAAACTTGAGGTGCGAGGCTGCTCAGAGCCCCGTGGTACTTAGAGAGACAGTCGCTACGACGCGCTGGCCGCCGTGTTCGGCTGGTCGTTCGTGGAGCGACTGCTGGCGCAGCGCTGGTTCGTCGTGGGCGCGGGCGCGATCGGCTGCGAGCTGCTCAAGAACCTCGCGCTGCTGGGCGTCGGCGCCGCCGACGCGTCCGTCTCGCCGTCGGCCGGAGTCGTACTGACGGACATGGACCACATCGAGCTCAGCAACCTCAACCGCCAGTTCCTCTTTCGGCGGCGGGACGTCGGCGTGCGTTCGGCAGGTAGCAAAAAAACACCAAACATGCGTGCTCGCGCCGCCGTTCAGAAGAAGAAGAGCGTGGTGGCCGCGGCGGCCGCGGCGCGGTTCAACGCCGACACTCGGATTGAGTGCCTGTCCGAGAGGGTGGGCGTCGAGACGGAGGCGACCGTCTTCGACGAGCGCTTCTTCGAGCGCCTGGACGGCGTGCTGAACGCGCTCGACAACGTCGCGACCAGGCTCTACGTCGACAGTCGGTGCGTGGCCGCGCGTCGACCGCTGCTGGAGTCGGGCACGCTGGGCGCCAAGGCGAACACGCAGCTCGTCTACCCGCGCCTCACCGAGAGCTACGGCTCCAGCCGCGACCCGCCCGAGCAGAGCGTGCCCATGTGCACGCTCAAGGTTCGTTTTTCGACAAATTTCGCCGTTCCTTGAGAAGAGCCGAACTACAGTCTCGCTCGTCGACACAGAACTTCCCCTCCGAGATCCAGCACACGATCCAGTGGGCGAAGGCGCTCTTCGAGGACACGTTCACTGCGCCCAGCGAAGTCTCGATTCAGTATCTCGACAACCCGCAAGAATTCATGGAACAGCTCAAGAAAGCGCCCTCTAGTCAGCGGGTAAGGTGCGCGTGTCTCGAACGAGTATAATTGACGGACGCAATGTCGAGAACGCCCGTTGCGCAGCTGTCGCGACTGCGAGCAGTGCAGCGGGCGCTGGACGAGGAGCGGCCCGCGAGCGCGATGGACTGCGTCCGTTTTGCCCGGCTGCTGTTCGAGCGCTGCTTCACGAACGACATCGAGCAGCTGCTCTTCCTCTTCCCGCCCGACCAGACGTCCGAGCTGGGCGTCCGCTTCTGGTCGGGCACCAAGCGCTGTCCCCGGCCGCTGCGCTTCGACCCTCTGCAGGTCCGTCTGTGGCGCAGTGGTAGAGAATCGACCTCTTGCGCTCGCGGTTCTGGGTTCGATTCTTGATGGAGCCGCTAAATACGAGTACCATTTGCCTATCAATGGATTTTCTCGTGCTCTCGCTGCCCTAGATTACAGATGGCGTTCTTCCGAATGTCTTTGGCTAATGCGGCTCTAGACAGGAAGGCGTCTTGGAGATGGTTATGCTGCTTGGGTCATTGATGGCCCCACAAAGGTCTGTCTGACGCCTGTGTGCCTGTCTGTCGGGGTCCGTGTGTGCCGACGCTGCGGCGCCCCTGGCCGACGCGTTTTCTCGCTCGACAGGAGGAGCATCTGGCCTTCGTCGAGGCGGCGTCGATCGTTCGCGCCAGCCAGTACGGCATCGAGCCCGTCACGGAGCGCGACGAGATCGTCAGCATCGTCGGCGGAATCCAGCCGCCGCCCTTCCGGCCTACGCAAGGCCTGAAGATCGCGACGACAGACGAAGAGGCGGAGGAGTACGACCGTGTTGTCCAGAATGGAGGTAGGCGTAGGGAGGACGGAAAGGTTCTGTCGAAAGAAAAATGTCGGCATCTTCCAGCGAGCGCGGAGGACGAGGAGTCGGTGTCGACAGCGGTGGACGGCCTGACGACGACGCAGCGACAGCCCCTCCGGGCTGTCGACTTCGAGAAAGACGACGACAGCAACTTCCACGTCGACTTCGTCACGGCCGCCAGCAACCTGCGAGCCCACAACTACGGAATCGAGCCCGCCGACAGGAACAAGGCGGGTCATCATAGACCATAGACAGCTGCTAGCTGCTCTTAGACCGACCCGCAGTACGCCAAACGGTCGTTCCGTCCGTCGGTGTTATCAGTGTTCATCTGCATTCCCTCTACTCGCAGTGCATTCCATACCGTAATGAGTAAATTTCCAACTACCGTAGACCCTATAATTAGCCCCCTGGAGGATAAGTGTATTGTTCGAGCCGTAGGAGGGGGTGTAATTATATGTGGGGGGGGGGACTAATACACTGGAAGGGTCGATGTTTGGGGAGCTTCGTTGGCGCGAAGGGCTTTGTAGCGGAAAAATACACTGCGCACATACGTCGGTACATTCCAACACACTCTCACGTACACATACATACGTACACATACGCGACCATACATGCACGCAGACATGAAAAACTTTCGGCCCTATAGCGGGGTGGGGGCTAATAAACAGAAACGGTGTAATCATAGGGGGGTATTTAGAGGGTGTACAGTAAGCAACTTTCCGCGCAAGGCCGCGTTTTAGACCAAGCAGATCGCGGGCAAGATCATTCCGGCGATCGCGACGACGACAGCGGCGGTGGCGGGTCTCGTGTCGCTGGAGCTGCTCAAGGTCGTGGCAGCCGCCGCCTCGCCCTCAGCTGCCGACATCGGCCGCTTCAAGAACGCCTTCGTCAATCTCGCCATTCCCCTATTCGCCTTCTCGGAACCCGCCCCCGCGCCCATTTCAAAAGTAGGTAGCGCTGCGGTTAATTCGAACGAAAAACGGTGCAAGAACAGTGCGTGTGTGCGTCCATTCAGTTCAACGACAAGGAGTTCACACTGTGGGACACCATAGATCTCAAGCCGCAAATGACGGTGCAGCAGTTGATCGACTTTATGAAAGTTAGTTTTGAACGTTTCTTTATGCTAATTTTAGAAGGAATATATATATTTAGTTTACTGTATGTAAATTTGTAAAATTTGAATTTGAATTTAATTTGCGCTACAAGAATGTCCCTGTGATACGTTATTACGTACCGTACCCACAATACAATGCTGCCATTAATCAGTTGCTGTCTTATAGGATGAGCATTCGCTTACCGTGTCAATGGTCTCTCTCGGGCCGACGCTGCTCTACTCCACGTTTTTGGGCAAGCCCAAGCAAGAGAAGCGGCTGGAAATGCTGTATATCGCTCTGCCTGTGGTGGTGTCGTGCTGTGTTCGAATAAACGCTTGCGTGGACAGGCTGGAGACGTTGTACGAGGAGGTGGTCGGCGAGACGCCGCTGTCGGGTCGACGCCACCTGCTGCTCGACGTCGCGGTCGACGACGCCGACGGCGAGGACGTCGACTGTCCCAGACTCCGCTACCCTCTGCTAGTTGACGATCAGTGAACGATCAACACCGGTGTCGTCTCATTTCTGCTGCGCCCCCTTGGTGCATACTGCTGTCACGTAGGCGCCACGGACGCCCGACATGCTTTCACACTTCGCACACCCCGAACGCCGTAGTCTTGTTGCTGCTTCACTCCCTGTTGCGCTCGTGTGATGTGTATGTACCGTGCCATGCTAACGCGTGCAACTAAAACTAAGCGCCGCATTTGGATAGACCCTCTGCGATGATCCGATCGCTCATTCCGATTTCGCTGCTAATGGCCGCTCGACACGCCACGCGCAGGTCCTGCTGGTATGGGCGCCGTGCAAATCGTTACACGAGTAAAGCATAGCTCCAGGCGACACGCGCACGCACGCACACACTTCGTATGCAGCTTATTCCCCCCCCCGCCCCAACAAAGCACTAGCACGCTACTGTAGCGCTTGGCGCGAATTTCAATGTACAGTCGGAAATGCGTAGTCCACTGTGGGTTTGCCAGTCGCGGGAATGTGCCCGACAGAAACACCTTAGTCCCTCCTTTGTCACGTTGTCGCCAGTCGTGTATGGTTTTGAGGATTGCGCCAAGCTGTTCGCGAGCCTTGAGCGTTTCGGGCGGAGAGAGATGTCGTTGTTGTTGTTGTTGACGCTAATGATAAGGATGGGCACTTTGTGGCGCGGTCCACTTTTTGTGGATTTAACGTAAACTAAAGACCAAAGATTTTTAAAGAACAAGGCGAATCGTATTTGCCGTCCACTGAAAGGGAAGTGCTCAAAGCTGAAGGGCCCGGGTCTCTGCCTAGCACGCCGTCTATGCGCCAGCGCTGCGGAAAGGCAGCGGAAGGCGGTCGCCTGCAGCACCAAGACCTTGACGTCCGTCAAGGCGAGCAGCCTCTTCAGCGCCGCCAGCACCTCGCGCAGCCTCTCCACGAACTCTGCGTGCGTCGGCGCCCACTGCGGCTCCAGTCTGAGCATCGGATCGTGTTCAGGGAAAATTGGCCGCGAGAATCGGCCTGAGATCAGCGGTGCCTTTCCGCTGAAGGAGTCCCAAGAAGTGACGAAAAAACTACGGATTTTGCGCTCGAAACTTGACACGTTCTTGCCCACTCTTCCAGCTCTGAAATGGGCTGTGGAGTATACACACAGTCGCCGTCCACAGGATCCATAGAGGCAGTTCGTTCAGTATTTCACGATACCGTAAACCCTCTAATTATTAAAATTGTTTCGTTTGCCCATTTTCAAAGCTGACCTTAACCCTGTCATTTAGCCCTCCTCCCCACTCTGGGCTGGCGGCCGCGGCCGGGCCAACGTCTCTAGCTCGCCTATCTTTCCACTTTACTCTACCACGTACACATCTTGTGCCTGTGCCTCCGTTTACCTTTCACTTGCACACGTTTGCCCGTTTACCTTGTTTCGTCCAAACGCCTTGCAAAACCCTTGCATCAAGCCTTTTCCCTCGATCGCAACACCTGTCTCTTAAGGCTGCGCCGCTGCCAGTGGCGTAGCCAGGACGTGATTTGGGGGGGGGGGGGGGGAAGAGTTCAGTTTCGGCCAAATACTCAATTTTGCAACAGGGGGGAATTTTTTGGACATTGCGCCTTTTCGACTAGGGAAGCTTTAGACACTCTCCCATCCAATCTGTATACACGCTTTGCGCTCGTTTGTTTGACTACATTCACCAAAACGTTAGCAATGTGGTCAAAACGGTCGATTTCTGTGCTCAAAATAGCGCCGCAGGCAAATTTTTTAGAGTCTCCGGCGGCCGCAGGCGAAAATTTGCCTCTTTAGTGTCGTTTTCATCATTATTTGCATTGAAATTGAGAAAGATGCACATATAGGGTGTTTTTTTTAAATTATCACATTTCTTTTTTAAATAACTTTTGTTTTCTCGGTCGGATTGTTATGAAATTTGGAACACTTATACTCAAGACTTTAGGATTTTGTCTGAAAAAAGAATCGTCGAATTCGGTTGAGGATTCCGTGAGTTATGGCACTACAAATCAAATGTCTCGTTTTTGGGCAGCTTTACAAGCTTTCCTGTTCGAATTATGACTATCCAGTACTGTACGCCAAATTTCAAACGCCAAACTTTGCTTTTGATTGGCGCGGGTTCGTCTAATCGGCGTACAGTATTCACTACTGCTCGCTCGACTAAAACCTCTCCATCCACCCTCACCCCATTCCATTCCTCTCTCCATCCCCACAGCCCGCGGCCGCGCCGCTCCCTTCACTCCAACGCGGGCGCTAAAAACGAGACATTTGATTCGCAGCGCCATAACTCTTGGAATCCTCAACCGAATTCGACGATTCTTTTTTCAGACAAAATCCTCAAGTCTTGGGTATATGTGTTCCAAATTTCATTACAATCCGACAAAGGAAACAAAAGTTATTCAAGAAAGAAATGTGATAATTTTAAAAAAACACCCTATATTAGCACATTGCAACAGAGGGTACCAAGTTAAAAAATTTGAGCTTCGGAGAATTTCGGGGGGGGGAGCTTCCCCCTCCCCCCCTTGGCTACGCCACTGGCCGCTGCACTCAGCACCATTCTTTTTTTGGTGCCAGTATGCGATGCACTGCACTCCACCTATGCATTCATCGTACAGAAGACAACAGCAGTAGCCACCCTCTTGTAATACCACTGATCAGTCAATAAATTCCGCAATCCATTAGTTTAATGTACCCTACATGAAACGCGACCCCATCAAATCAACACACACACACACACGTTGTGTAAACTTCGCATTGCTGCATGCCCACTTGGCTGCGTTGCGTTTGGCACGCGTGCGGCTGCCTTCTGCAGAGTAGAGAGTTGGAGCAAAAAAGGGTTGCAGTGCAAGCGTTTCGCAGGCTGCCAGAAGCTGCAATAATCGGCCCTGTTTACAATCTCTTTCCATTATTCTTACCGCCTTGCTTGCCTTGCGGTGTGCGTTTCTCGTCGTCAGGCTCTCTGGCGCTTATAAAATAAATCATTTGCGCTCGATGTGCGCCGCCTGTTCGCACGGCCTTCGCTTCTCTTCTCCCTAGCTCGCGACCGACTGAAAGTGAGCGCGTGCGGTGGGGAAGCGGCGCTAGGTCCATTGATTCGCCGCTTCGTTCGCATCTCGGCAGAGGGAGAGAGAGAGGCCTTTCCGCGTTCACCGCGCCGCCCCTCCCCCCAGCGGCCAGCCGCGCCGCGTCTCGTCGTCTGCGTTGCGAGCCGCCTCGGTCGGTGCGCGTCGTCCGATTTAACGGCGCGGCGGCGGCGTGTATACTTTGAATCTGGATGTGAGACCGACATTCGCATCGCCGTCGACGACAACCCGCGCGTCGTCGTTCCCCGTCGATCGCGTCGTCAGAACCAGTTGAGTGTCGCGTTTGTGTAGACGGGACGATGGCTACCGCCACGACCACCAGAGGTGGATCTCGGAAGCCGGTGCGCGTCTGGTCGGACGGATGGTGAGGAACGCTGGTCGCGCGCCCGCGCGCGTCCACGCCGCGCCCGGTCGTGTGCAGCTACGACGCGGTGCACTTCGGCCACGCGAACCAGCTGCGCCAGGCGAAGGCGATGGGCGACCACCTGGTCGTCGGCGTCCACGACGACGCCGACATCACGAGGAACAAGCGGCCGCCCATCTTCAAGGAGAGGGGCGCTACCGACTCATCGGCGCCATCAAGTGGGTGGACGAGGTGCGTCGTCGCCTCGACCGGTCGCGCGCGCGCTCGCGTCCGCCCGGTCGCGAACCACGCGCCCGCTTTCAGGTGGTCGAAGGCTCGACCTACTTTCCCACGCCCGAGGACCCGCTCGACCGCTACGACTGCGACTTCTGCGTGCACGGAAGTCGGTCGGCGCCGGTGCGGTCGCGTGACCGCTTGCAATTTTTTGCCCGGCGTTCCAGACGACTTGTCGATCACCACGGACGGCACGGACGCGTACGCGGCGCTGAAGGCGTCCGGTCGGTACCGCGAGTGCGAGCGCACCATCGGCGTGTCGACCACCGACACGGTCCAGCGGTGAGTCGGTCCCTCTTGTCACGTTTTTTTTTTCGCATCCATCAATTTTTCTCCAGGATTCTCGCGCTGGGCGAGAGCCACTCGGGCACCGGCTGGCTGAGGCACGAGCCGACAGCTGCTGCCGTCCCCCATTCGTCGAGCAACGGCGCCTCCTCGTCGTCGTCAGTGGTCGCCAGTCCCTGGACCAAGTGCGCCGACTTCGTCGCGTCCACGCGGCTCATTTCCAACTTCTCGAGCAACACCGAGCCAAAGGTCAGTCAAGACAAACCCTGGGGGCCCCAAATCTCTGGCCCCGCACAGAAGGGAGATCGCGTCGTCTACGTGGACGGCACGTTCGACTTGTTCGGCGAGGGCCACTTGTCGTTCTTGGAGGAGGCGAGGAAGCATGGCGACTACTTGATGGTTGGCCTCTATGGGGACGCGACCTCGGCCCGCTTCAAGGGCCGCTATCCCATCAAGAGCATGCACGAGCGCCTGCTCACCTGTCTCGCCTACAAGGTAATAGTGGTCGGGCGTCGTCCGACCGGTCGCCTGCTGAACGCCCGACCGGTCGCGCGTTCAGCCGGTGGACGAGGTGCTGCTGGACGTCCCCTACGGGCCGAGCGCCTCCTTCCTGGAGCTGTTCAACATCGGCCTCGTCTGCAGCGGCCGCGTGGTCACCTACGAGCCGCGCGACGACCCCTACGCGGCGGCCAAGAAGGCGGGCGCCTTCCGCGTCGTCGACAGCTACTCCAGCGACACCACCGAGACCATCATCGCGCGCGTACTCCAACAGAGGTGCGTGCCTGCATACCCCCCTTCCCCACCACAACCAAAATTGTGACTGGGTCGGACCAAGTGGGGCGAGGTCCATGACAGCCAAAAGTTGGGTTCGGTGTGCAGAATGCAAAAATTGTGTGCACCAAAATAGCGTCTAAGCAATACGTAACTGAACAAGTACAACGACATAC